>JACXGI010010642.1:0-27059 GCA_016801175.1 Esox masquinongy
TCTTCCTCTCTATCTGTCTCCCTCTCCCTGTCTCCGTCTTCTTCCTCTCTATCTGTCTCCCTCTCCCTGTCTCCGTCTTCTTCCTCTCTATCTGTCTCCCTCTCCCTGTCTCCGTCTTCTTCCTCTCTATCTGTCTCTCCCTCCCTCCGTCGGTTTCCCTGTCCAGAATGGAAAGCAGGTGTCCTTCCCTCCCTCCGTTGGATGGAACGGCCGTCCGACCCCGGGTCCGGCCAGCCCGGCTGTGTGTGGGGACAGAATTAAATGAATGTGAGAAAACAGATGACTCCATCCACCAGTCTAGGCAGTGACAGGCCTGAGTCTGTAACCACTACACTGAACCATGACACCTGACGCAATGGGGTCACACTCACACACACACACACACACACACACACAGACAGACAGACATACAGACACAGGCAAGTTAACACAAAGTCGGGAGAACAATGACGAGGAGGAGGCGGGGGAACGGGACAGGGAAGAGGAGGAGAAATATGAGGGAAAGTGAAGGAAAAGTAGTGGGAGGATGAGGAGAAGGAGGAAGGGGAGGGTGACGTTGCCTGATACGGTAACCTTGACTTGTCATTAAAGTTGTAAAGGCTTGTTGTTGCGTGTTGGCACAGTGTATTGTGGGTAGGACGGCGCGGTGTATTTCGGTGGTGCTATAATTAGCCCGGGCGAATCCTGCCGCACATTGAGGAAATGCTTGGACTAATTGGAAGCGACGGTAGTCAACACACGCGGTGCCAGATCCCGGTCACCGGCTGCAGAATGACATACACGCCGTATCCACGGTAATACCAGCTCCACTTTCAGGATTACCCAGTAATAAGGCAGACGGGTGTGACACGCACAGCTCAGGCCCGGGTTAAGGTCCCGGCTAGCCGGCTGTCTGTCTGAAGCCATTAGAGCTCCAGGGACAACACTACGGCCCCTTCTGGCAGGAGAGTCATGAGAAATATCCAGGACGGTTGATGAGATGACAAAGTCAATATCGCAGAGGATTGCAATTAGACCTGACTGACTGATGTGTGTGTCTGTGTGTGTGTGTGTGTGTGTGTGTGTGTGTGTCTATGTGTCATCATGTGCACAAGTCGGCATGTGCACATGGGGCCGTGATGTCCCCCCAAAGATAGTATAACTCTAAATATAGGTCACCACAAGGTTTTTTGATGGAAAATGCGGATTTCTGCTTCAGGGATCAGTTTAGGGAAAAACGTGTACTTGAGAATAGCGTTAGAATTGTGGATTTTTTCTAGGTTGAGGTGTTACCAGTTAGGTTTAGGGGAATAGCAAAAACATTCCCAGTGACCTATGGCAATATGAATATATGCTCCACTTTCCAGCTGCAGTTTTTTTTTAGCTCTTTGGTAGTATTTTCACAAATAGGCCTATGTGGTAATTCTTCACAATCCTTAATATACGAAAAAAAACTACAGATCACCAAAAAAGCCCTTTTTTCAAAACTTTAAGCAACTGTCGCATTGACTGAGTACAACAGATAATATCAAATAATTAGAGTTTTGTCTTGAAAGACATGTTTCACATCGTAATGGATGACCTTCCTAAATCACTCTGCAAACATGTAGACAAGGTTATGGTAGTGGTTGTCTGCTACAAGCCAACAGACTTCTGTCTGGCAAACAAGGAGCACAATTTTGGCCATGTCTAATAAACGAGAATTTTACAACAACCAGTTGACAAGCAAGCAAGCACGTCTCTTCATAGACTGAGTATTGTGCTGTTTAAGGGTTGGTGCCCATCTAAACATTCTACTCAGCGCATCCTCCGTGAGTGCTGCTGTTTTAGTGTGAAGGGCATTATGACACTTTGAAAAACACAATTCCATCTCTAAAGGAGGAAAATGATTGGTAGGGAAAATCTGATTGATCTCAGATCGCAGTGTTCAGCTATACAACTGACAAGCCTGCTCTTCTAAAATAACCCTGGTTCAGCCAACCAGTACATTCAAATAATCTTCTGCAAGGGTTCCCAATAATAATTTCACCTTAGACCAGAGCACAGAGAAATATTTTTTTGCAGCCCGCTACTGGGACACAACCAACGTCTTAATCAAGTTAATAGTGCTATATACAGGAGAGTGCCACGTATTTTCATCTGCCCTGCTGAAGCTAATTCTTAGCTTCCAGTCAGCAAACTTAGCTTGGGCCAATTTTAAATCATTTTCAACCCTTCTATTCTTGGATCCCTGCTATCCCAGATGTTATCTGGCTAAAGAAACAAGGGGCTTTTATTGTTAGCAAAGCTTTTTGACCATAGGGAAATTTCTCATTATTCTTCCGCTCACTGTGCCCAAACCTGCTGATTGGGGGCAAGGTTAGATTCTTCAGAGACGAGGTTGACTTCTACAATGTATCCTGGGTAAGTCTAACTCTTTTTCACAAATATATCTCAGACAGTCAAAAATTTGGCTGGGCTGCGCTGGTTCACCATTCGCCTTAGTGGAATTTTTTATGGTATTTTTCATATCAAGGCCTGGTAGCCTTGATATCTCCACAGACCAGTACTGGTCCAAGGTCCAGTGATTGGTAAAGTAGACTGCCGAGCTGAGACCACATGGACCGGCTGATAGAAGTACCAGTTACATAAATAAGCACCAGGCTATCAACGACGGGAAGATCTTGAATACTGGAGCGGCTGTATTTACAAATGTTGCTGAGTCGTTCCTAAGCAACCTAGAGAGGGCTTTCCTCCACTACTAACACTAAGTTTGCGCCCCCCCATCCTTAGCCACCCCGCGTAGCAGCTGCTTAGCCAACCTCAGACTCAACTCATGTTTGCCTCAAACAGTGGTGGAGCGACCGGTAGCAGACCAAAGGCAGGGTGAAGGCTGGCAGGGGCTGGATGGGGTTTCTGTGAATGTGTGTTTGTGTGTGGATGGGGTTTCTGTGTGTGTGTGTGTGTGTGCATGTGTGTGTGTGTGTGTGTGTGTGTGTGTGTGTGTGTTTGTGTGTGTGGATGGGATTTCTGTGTGTGTGATTGTGTATGTGGATGGGGTTCATGTGTGTATGTGTGTATTTGTGTGTGTGTGTTTGTGTGTGTGTGGATGTTGGAAGTTGGCACCGAAGGTTTGGAGAGGGCAGGTGGGCGGAGACATACAGGAGGAGGATCTTAGACAGTGTTCACATAAAGCTCAAACCAAACAGCTCATCTCTGATCCCTGGATTAGCTTCCAATCTGGGCGAGACGGCAGCCAATTACAGGCCTAATAAGAAACCATGTGAGGAATGACATCAGCAGCTAGCACAACAGACGGGGTGTGTCGGGAGAGGTGGGAGGGGTGGTCACAGTGAAAATAAATTCAGTTGGATAGACAAAAATGGACTGGGACTGGGGGGGTGGTGTTAAGATGGATAGACAGGGATGGACTGGGACAGAGGAGGGGGGGAAACTTGGGGGTGTGGGCAGTGCCATTCTCCTCCACCCCTCTAAATCCCACCAGTCTGGAAGCATGATTATCAGTGGCGGAGGGCCAGGGCTTTAGACGTGAGGCTCAAGGCCGGAGGGCCAGGTTGGGCAGCAGGTTTCCCTGCGTTTTGTTGAAAAAAATATTAACAACACCCCTCAAAAGAATCTTTAAGCCAATCATTTACTTAAAGGCTGATGTATCCACTTTATAAAACAAGCTGAGCAAGATATTTGTGTGGGAAGAGTTAGCATGCTAGCATCGGATACGCTAGCTAACGTAGCTGAGCCAACCAGTCAAATGTCATATGAAACCAAAGGGAATAGGAATGCTGCTAACCGAAGCAGGACATATATTATAAAGTTGAATATTTTCCACTAAAACGTTTCTAACTAGCTACTCAGTAGCTAGTCAGTACCTAGTAAGCTAGCACAAGCTAACATGTCAGTAATATCATTAGCTTCTCTGGTGAATGTCTGTTGGTGTCTGTTTATACCGGGGGGCAGGAAGCATCCTTTGACTTCTAAACCTCAGTCTCAGCTCACATGACTAATATACTGTACACTATTGCAATGTATTCACACTGCAGTGAATGTACGGGTGCAGTGCGTGGGGTAACTGGTGGAAAAGATACCCGCATTTACATTATAAAATATATTTTGCCAACGTAAATCGCTGGGAAAATCTTTGTTAATCTGAGTATAGGCCCAGAGGGAGGAAAAGCTATACTGTAGAAGTCAACCTCTAAAAAAGCCACTTTATATAGCCACATTATATAGTTTAATGGTCTGTCTGGAAAGAAATCAACCCCTCCCCTTAAAGCTCCTCTAATCACTGATACACATCTAAACATTCAGGAGTCTCACTAAATTAGCCTAAATGAACAAGGCCTAACATCTAAACTACAGCTGCGAGCTACGCCCCACCCCAAAAACACACACAGGAATCCACATTCCTGATAGGGCAGCGAGAGCACTTCACTTTAAACGTCAACAAAGCCTCATACACACTGTCAGGGCCAATCAGTGCACCAATTATGTGTTGTTTAAGTTGGTTCCATTTTTCGTGATTATCCAAAGCACAGTGATTAGATTGTTTCTGAGGCAAATAAGTCTATTCGGCTAATTAGATTCCCCAAAAAAGAATAGAAGGAGCAGAGCTGTGTATTTATTCCAACTGTTAAAAAAACAACGTGAGATGTAGTAGGGAAACAAAGTCTGTTGCCTAAACGTCGCCCTGTTCCGTTCGTACGCCGTGTTTGCTGTACCCCCACTGGATAGGACTCACCATTTCAGTTAAATGTTTAAAGCTCCCTTTAACACAAAGGCCAAATTCAACGTCGACGTCAGTTTGTTCTTGCTCTGGGCTCGCTGCGCTGCGGAGTGTGTCGGCACATAACTTGAGACCGGATCAGGTTTGGATTGAGTAGCAGACCCCAGGGAGAGATGGGGTATCTCGTGTGGGATCGGCTATTGCGAGGGCAAACCCATCACCACTTGACAGATGAAGTTTGTTCGGGTCAAATCCAGGTCTATTGGCTTTTCCAGGAGCTAAGCTCTGAAGGGTTTACTTGCGTCATCTACTGTACATACGCTTTGTAAACATGACGGAGGAAACATTCAGGGCATCAGCATGCTCTATGGTACATTAATTTATTACTGTCGTTATTCTCCCTCACACACAAATACACAGTTTAAGTTCATAACCAGACGCATAGTCGGTATTAGACTTTTGGACGGGGGGAGAAATGTACAGTCAGCTTGTAAAGGTATAGGCTTGGTTCTATGTAGCTCTTTTGGCAAAGCGTGGTGCTTGCAATGCCAGGGTTCAGGTTTCATTTCCATGTGGGGCAGTGACATAAAAAAAAACATGAAAATGTTTTTTCATGTTTTTAGTCTCAAAAGTTAAGACCAAACCTAAAAACTTAATGCCTAACGCCATCCTTAACCCTTAACCTAACCAGTCATAATTAATACCGAACGTCAACCTAACCTTAACCTAACCAGTCATAATTAATACCTAACCCTAACCTCCATATGCAGGTGCCACACTCCTCTCTCATTGTTGAAAATGTCATAGATGTTTGTCTCCGATGTAAAATGTCTTTTTCTGATTTCTATTAAAATGTCTGATTCTGTTGTGAATTTGTGATATCTTTTACACACACAGACAGATGCACACACACGCGCGCACACACACACACACACACACACACACCTGTAGCAGAGAAGTTGCGGCCCTGTGATCAGAGTTCATCACCAGGCATCTCATCAGGAAGTGTCTGAAGCTGTCAGTCCTCTGCTCCAGCTTCCGGAAGGTCAGAAGAGGGTTCGTGGGAATCATGAAAATGGCCTGCCTGTGGATAGGAAAAATATTGGAGAGAGGGGCATAGGAGAAACACACTGTTTGAGAGAGAGAGAGGTATGGAGAAAGAAAAGAGAAAAGAAATGAGAACCCTTGGTGCCTGAGGTCCGGGCAAATAAACACTTCCCCCTTGGTTCCCTCTGTCACTATCGGACTATAAATCTGGTGAACAAATTTGAAGGGGGTCTAGGATTACTACCGTGACAGAGATTCAGGAAACTTGTCCCATCTGCTACCAATGGAGC
This sequence comes from Esox masquinongy, assembly GCA_016801175.1. NCBI lineage: Eukaryota > Metazoa > Chordata > Actinopteri > Esociformes > Esocidae > Esox > Esox masquinongy. Next base: position 6,037 of record JACXGI010010642.1, read on the forward strand.
TATTTCCATTAAATGTCCTCGCCGAAAAGGGCACGGCAGAGAGGAGAAGAGAGGGGAGAAGAGAGGAGAGAAGAGAGGAGAGAAGAGAGGAGAGAAGAGAGGAGAGTGGAGATCCTAAGAATCCATCACTCTCAACTATATCTGTGGCTGTTTAACGCACTCTGGAAGCCCCCCACAACTTCACACACACACACACACACACACACTCCTCCACGTCTCAGTGATTCTACTGTCACATTACACCATGTATCAGATAAGACTGTTATGGCTCTCAGAAACATGACGGAGGGCAGCTTCAGTGGAAGACCAGGTCTGCTATCATGAATTCACCTCAGAATCCGACGTGGGTACAGAGTGGATAATGGCTCTGGCTGACGCGGTTAAGTTGAGGCAGCGTTACCTTGATGCTGAGTAACTGAAACTAAACTCAGCAGACTAATTTAGACTGGTTAAATCAATCAATCAAATTTATTCATGAAGCCCTTTTTACATCAGCAGTTGACACAAAGTGCTTTTACAAAACACCCGGCCTTAAACCCCAAGGAGGAAACAACAGTAGTGTTGAATTTCCGTGGCTAGGAAAAACTCCCTAAGATGGCCTAAATGTAGGAAGAAACCTAGAGAGGAACCAGGCTCAGAGGGATGACAATCTGGTTAATCTGTCTGGTTAAGACAGAAACAACCGAAGAGGTCCATCTAGGGCTGGGATTGAACACACCACCCTTAGGTCCAGAGTCTGGGTGAGACCCATGCCCAAGCCCCGACCACACCGTCCTAGCAAACCTCGTCTACATGTATATCAAAGTGGAGTTGGAGTCCTGGAAAAACGTCTAATTTTGAAGTCCATCTGTGCTCACAGATCCCTTACTCATACACACACATACACACACACACACACAATCTATATCTCGCAGTCTACTCACAGTGCACACCACTATATCACAGAACCCACTCAGTCACTGAGGAGGAGGAGAGAGGGGCCACTGTGTCAGCTTAGAACAACAACAGCCGAGGCCTGGGGAGAGAACGGGTTCCACTGTGAAAGGGAGAAAGAGGGAGGGGGTTCAACTTTGAAGCGAGGTTGAACTTCAGCAGCCTGGGTTTCTTGTTATTTATTACATTTACATGTTTGTCATTTAGCAGAGCGATACGATTCATCCAGAGCGATACGCTGTCTTGAACCCACAGCCCTGACAAAACTGTTAAAAGGTTAAACAAAGTTGTTTGGCAAAAGGCTAAACAAAACAGTTGGAGAACAGGGGAAACATACAGTTAACTTTTTTCTTTGAGAAAATCCATTCAAAATCCTTTGAATTTTAGCCCATAAAAATTGGAAATAAATAATAATTACATTCAGTTCAGGTTTTGGTGTGAAGTCACTGTATTAATTTCATTGTAGATGTATTGTTGTTTCATATTTTGCACTGTTACATGGATTTTTCAAGTATATAGACCCAGGTATAGAAACATACTTTGTTTCCCTACTGTATCTTACGTTTCTTAAATAAAAAACGGATGTACTTACAAATTCTGTGTACTTTTCAGTCATGATTAGGATTCCTGTATCTGTCCCAAGGACATCGAACTGTCAAATTCTAGAACTCATTCTAGCCAATCTGCAACAAGTATTCAACAATACTCTGGTATAAATAAATATAACAGGATGGAACAAGGCTGCAACCATCCAAAAACCTGCTCTGTCTAGCCTATCAGCAATAATCTCCTCTATCTAGCCAACAGTCAGGTTCTTCCACGTAATTTAACTAGCGTACCAGAGAAGGAGACCACATTCTAGGATACACCTACTGTATCTACACATATTTTTATTTGTGAGTTCAGACATAATGAAGTGATTATTTTTACAAGTTTTGTTTCAGCAATTCAAATTCCAATACATTTTACTGCAATAAATGATTACTTTCTTATCCACACTCTTTCTTATCCAAAACAGCCTTCCCTTTCTTCCGATGCAGGTGTCATAATGACATGTTAAATAAGGTGCCTTAAAACCCATACAAAGATTTAACATTCTTGCAGACGCAACACACAGAAGACATTCCATTAAGCCCCTATCAGGCATTACTAGGTTGAAATGTTGTCACGTATGTGCATTAACATTAAAAAACTGACTGAGCCGATGTGTTACCCCGTAAACCCAGAAAACAGTTGGCTGAGAGACAGCTCTTCATGTGGACTGGGCTGGATGCTCTACCAGCTGAGCCGTTCGGGAGACTATTATTGGAACCAAGAGTGGTGGTCTTTGAAGATCCCGAACTTTGAACTCGTAAACATGCTGACGGAGCTACGGAGTGTGCAGAGAGGTTGTCGGAAAACGTTCGACGCTGGACTTCAGAGCGATGATTGTAATAATTTATTACATTTGTAAAGTGTACAAGTTTCAGGAGAGGGCCACACACAGTTTCCAGCTGACCGGCAGAATGCCTCTTCAAGACCTAGGTCTGTCTAAGTGATCCTGTTTTTAAAATAGATCTTTTTTTCCAAGGAAGGGGGAAATAGTCATTTGATGATTTCCCATTGCCATTTGAAAGTCCCCAGCACTTACTCGGTGGTGTTGGGGTATGTTGAGGGGAATGGGCCTTGGGACATTGTCAGTAAATAAACAGAACTTCTCACATTATCCCAGCCTGACACTCTGCTCTCAGCTTGTATATTTAAAGGGCCACACAGGTTTAGGTGCAGTTGGTCTAGAAGCTACCAGACCGTGCAACCCAGGACTATAAGCTATCAGACCACAAGACTCTGCTCTAGAAACATTAAGACCCAGGTCTAGAAACATTAAAACCATAAGACCCAGGTCTAGAAACATTAAAACCATAACACCCAGGTCTAGAAACATTAAAACCATAACACCCAGTTCTAGAAACATTAAAACCATAACACCCAGGTCTAGAAACATTAAAACCATAACACCCAGGTCTAGAAACATTAAAACCATAAGACCTAGGTCTTGAAAGATTAAAACCATAACACCCAGGTCTAGAAAGATTAAGACCATGAGACTCTGTTCTAAAACCATTAAAACCATAACACCCAGGCCTAGAAACAATAAAACCATAAGACCCAGGTCTAGAAACAATAGAACCATAACACCCAGGTCTAGAAACATTAAAACCATATGACCCAGGTCTAGAAACAATAGAACCATAACACCCAGGTCTAGAAACATTAAAGCCATAACAATCGGGTCTAGAAACATTAAAACCATAACATCCAGGTCTAGAAACATAAAAACCATAACACCCAGGTCTAGAAACATAAAAACCATAACACCCAGGTCTAGAAACATTAAAACCATAACACCCAGGTCTAGAAACATAAAAACCATAACACCCAGGTCTAGAAACAACAAAACCATAACACCCAGGTCTAGAAACATTCAAATTAAAAGGTCCAGAAAAATTAAGACCATCTCCTCTCTTCTCCCCTACCCTCTCCTCAGCTCTCCTCCTCTCTCATTAGGAAATCATAACAGGGCGAGGTTCATCCAACACAGGTGGCTTTTGGAGGCGGACGTGTGTCTATTCTGTGTGTGTGTGTGTGTGTGTTATCCCCTAGACAATGTGTCCTGACATCTGCAGACCATTACTGTGGCGGGGGAGGTGAGAGGGGAGAGAAGGAGGTGAGGGGGTGAGGGATGGGTGAGTCAAATCCTGGATCCTATTTCCCAGTAGTCTGAACACCTCTGGGGGATCCCACCAATGCGGGTGTCAGTCTGTCTCTCTCTCTATCTGCCCAGGACGGGGCTACGGTATTTGCCGGGTCAGGTGTGTGTGTGTGTGTGTGTGTGTGTGTGTGTTGAAGCTCCCTCTCACTGGGTGGGGCTGGTCTGAATGAGGGACAGAAATAGCAGAGCAGCGTTTAACTGAGTTAACTAATCAGAAGTCATTATAGACCACGTCTAGCCAGAACAACAACAGAGGATCTAACCCTGACAACCGAGCAGGCCACACTTTTAGCATTGACCTCTGCTAGGCCTTCCGAACGGCTGCTTCTATCCGGGCCACGAAGGAGAACGTCCCCAGGGTACAGCAACTAAACAGAATACATACAGACTAGAATACTACGTCTTTTTCGATTAAGTTGTACAAAATATATTTTAAATCAATCCGAGGCAGCACTTTCATTCCTTTAGTACATATACACAAAACCAAAATACTTTTTGGTGTGCTGGTGAAGAAATTAACTAATTCCGGTCAAAGTTGATGTACATACTAACAAGTGGAATAGGTAGAAGATAATGAATATGAGAGGCGATTGTTTACGGTTGAAGAAGAGATTTACAGTTCCAGTAGACTGTATGCATTTGTGTAGATGCAGGAAGTTGTGATAGTGTTGGACGCAATGTGTTGGAACTGTGCTCCTGCCACTGGCTGTTCCACTGTAGCCCCCCCCCCTCCTGTGAGAAAGACAACAGACTAATGGCAATCAGTCGGTGAACTCCGCCTCCGGTACCCTTTGAGCCTCTCTCGTCCTTATCAGCACCAGATGATATCACATTTCTGAAGGAGGTGGTAGCTATCTGGGGTTGGAGATAAGATAGAACACAGGTAATGTCTATACAATCCAGACAGTGCTCTGCAGCTTCCAGAAGCACAGGGTCGGACAGAAATGCAGGCTGTAAAGAGTGACCTTTGTCCTGGAGAGTCAAGGTGACATGATAAAACACACATCCCCTCCCTAGCTTCAGGCTATTCTCAAACCCTACATCCCCACCTAAGCTATCCGCTTTGTCGCCACAGGTCTATCTGCTGTTCAACCCCTATGGGAAGGCAGGCTCTCACTCAACCCAGTCGGAGCTCAACATTGCCCCAGCGTCCCAAGAACCAGCTTCCCCATAAAGCTAGGACAGCAGTTCTTTGAAAAGTATCTCAAATAACTCCACAGAACCCCACCTCCACCCAACGTTACATTTCCTGAACAAATTATTGACATTCGTATTACTATTATTAATTTATTTATTTCCTTTTAGCACAGACTTTGCTCATACCTTCTTCACTGAGTCAGGACTGCTAACCACTACTGGGTTGTAAGGTTGTCCCACCTGGCTATCTTAACATGAATGTACTACCTGTGAGTCACTCTGGATTATACCATATGATAAATGACTGAAATGTAAAATAAAGAGTCAGTCATGCTGTTGTAATTCCAACTGGCCTGCTGTGTTGATCAACAGTATCAACATAAAAAAATTGCACATGGTCATTACATTAGGGAGATAAGGACAAAGTGTATGGAGTTCCATTTAAGCCAAATGTATTTCTATTGTTTTGTCATTTGAGGTTTACCGTATATTAATTGATACTGTGAAGTATGTTACTCCAAGTACAGTCAACAAATAGCAGTGCGATGAGGCTGGTGAATGACAAGTTACAAAGACGCGAGCAACGACCAATATGAACAACAAGTTACAAAGATTCCAGTAACGACCAATATGAACGACAAGTTACAAAGATACCAGCAACGACCAATATGAATAACAAGTGTCAAAGACACCAGCAATAACTAATATGAACGACAAGTTACAAAGATACCAGCAACGACCAATATGAATAACAAGTGTCAAAGACACCAGCAATAACTAATATGAACGACAAGTTACAAAGACGCCAGCAATGACCAATATGAACAACAAGTTACAAAGACGCCTGCATTGACCAATATGAACAACAAGTTACAAAGACGCCAGCAATGACCAATATGAACAACAAGTTACAAAGACGCCTGCATTGACCAATATGAACAACAAGTTACAAAGACGCCAGCAATGACCAATATGAACAACAAGTTACAAAGACGCCTGCATTGACCAATGTCAATCAGTGTACACTAAACAGCAAACGACAAAAGAACAGACATATTTTTGGCTTAAATGGAACCCCATACCAGTGCACGAAGCCAAAGCACTGGTTGGTAGTCTCTGTCTGTCTGTCTGTCTCTTTCTGTCTGTCTGTCTGTCTGTTTATGTCTGTCTCTGTCTGTCTGTCTGTTTATGTCTGTCTCTGTCTCTCTGTCTGTCTCTCTATCTGTTTGTCAGTCTCTCTGTCTGTCTCTCTGTCAATTTGTCTGTCTGTCGGTCTCTCTGTCTCTCTCTGTCCATCTGTCTCTGTCTCTGTCTGTCTGCCTGTCTATCTGTCTGTCTGCATCTATGTCTTTTTATGTCTATCTCAGTCAGTTTATGCCTGTCTCTGTCTGTCTGTCTGTTTATGTCTCTCTCTGTCTCTGTTTATTTCTGTCTCTGTCTGTCTGTCTGTCTATGTCTCTCTCTGTCTCTCTGTTTATTTCTGTTTATGTCTGTCTGTCTGTTTGTTTTTGTCTATCTGTCTGTCGGTCTGTCTCTTAAGGACACATTGCCTTGATCAATGAGTTAGTTGTACATTAGCCTACACAGAGTGTGAGTGAGAACCGTCTGAGGCGGTCACCACATATCAGGTCAGCAGAAATGTACATTAAGAGGTTGATACCAGCGGGACTCTACACCTTATCAAACCCTCTCATCACAAAGCCACAATGTGGTTGGAGCAGCTCTCCACACTTTGTCTTGGTCTTGATCATAACCCCACCCGTCAAGGACTGGACACATACACACAGGTCTTGATCATAACCTCACCCGACACACACAGGTCTTGATCACAACCCGACCCGTCAGACACAGGTCTTGACCATAACCCCATCCGTCACACACAGGTCTTGACCATAACCCCATCCGTCACACACAGGTCTTGACCATAACCCCATCTGTCACACACAGGTCTTGATCACAACCCCACCTGTCAAGGACTGGATCTATACACACTGGTCTTAATCACAACACCTCCCATATAGGGACAGGCACATACACAAAGGTCTTGATCACAACCTCACCCGTCAAGGACTGGACCCATACACACTGCCCCCTGGGGGAGCCGGAGAGGAATCAACAGACAGAAAACATCTGTCAATAATGAGTCATTTGGCAGATGCCCTCATCCAGTTAGTGTATACATGTTAAAATTATATATTATATTCTATGTTAACATATTATATGTTAACTAGGAATGGTTTAGAATGTAATTTGTATTTAATATACAGTATATATTTAACATATAATATGATATGGTACAGCATGTTATTCAGTGAAGTAGCTATCAACACACTCATTGCTAAGAACATTTTATAGGCCAATACATTGTTTAGTTCTGTTATTGGCATGTTAGTGTTTCCTGGTTGTGGACTGAAATTTAAGGAATTAAGCACCGTCACCATATGATTGGTAAAAACATATATATTTTTCTGTTAAATAATAACAACATTATTAACCGTCATTCTCTATACTACACCTCTAAATGTAAGCAGTTGGCCTTGTATTTCAGATCAGGTCAGGTTTGCCTAGGCTGTCAATGTGAAAGGTCAGAGTCTGCACTGCAAGACCCTCCACCCTCACTCCGAGAGGATAATAATGACCCTGACCTGGCTGACAAAGACAAACCTGTCTCCTTCACTTTGGCTCCATTGCCTACTTTAAACGGTTTTTAACCATTTTTAACAGTTTACAAAAAGCAATGGAGCAAGCTGAACACGGACTTCAGTCACTTCAAATGTGTGTGGGTTTGATAAGTAAGGATGTTCACTTCTGATGATTCTCTGCTCTCCCCTGTTAACACCATGTCTGGCTTTGCTCCGGGCCAAAGGAGTCTGAGAGCACCTCCAAAGGGATTTCTGGATTGAAAAAACTTGGTAAATGTTGGTCCCAAGACCCTATGGGTTGTGTCAAACCCAGAAAACGTGAATAAAGCAACATTTAGAAATGTTTTGACGTCAGTTAAACAACTGCAGAGGAAGAAGTGTCAGACTGAAATACGTAGCGAACGACAGTGCAGAGGAATATTTCCTTTAGAGTCTATAGGCTAGCTCACTTTAGCTAAACCTGTAGCCAAACTCCCATCGTTTAGAAGAGATACTAAGCTCTATTGAAGAGCTGAGCCAAAAGATCAGTATCTAAACTATGCTGTGTGCTCTGCTCTCCTATAGCTGTTGTACCCTCCCTCTCTTCCCCCTCTTTCTCACTGCTTCCCCACCCACACACACACACACACACACACACACACACACAGTTTATTGTGAGCAAAGATCTGCAGCAGCTGGCACTGAGAGGTCCAAGCATGGAACTATCTTATCTCACATCAGCTATAAATATTTGACAGAGAAGAGAGAGAAAGAAGAGTATGAGAAAAGAGGACGAGAGGAAAAGGGAGGGAGTGAACATGGAGGGAAGAGGGAGGGAATAGGGAGGGGTGGACAACTGAAGCCAGAGATTTGCAACAATTTAAAAGTTTAACTCCGTTCAGTCTCTGCTCTTCTCTTCAAGGGTAAACTGATTAAGATGAGCTTCATACTGGACAAACTCTCTGGCCTAGTACCACACACACACACACACATACACACGCACCACACATACACTCCTGCTGCAGGGAAACCCAGGTGGTATAACAAATAAACACAGTAACTGCTTTTGACAGCTTTAACATTGTAACACTCACAACGTCCTTAATCAAGACGAAACAATGCAAACAAGCTCCGGTGGTCTCAGGTCATTATAACATCCAATAACGTCAGCCCATAATTCCGACCATACCGGGGGCTTCAGAACACTGTCCAAACGGAGAAGGTTATTTGAACAGTGGAAAAAAAAAAACTAAAGTAATTATGGCAGGCATTTGAACACTGCATTAAAATGTAATTAGATGGGTTTAGGACTGCGGCTATTGGCTTCTTGCCATATCATCTTGACAGACAGATAGACTAACAAGTCACTGCCAATGTGTTAATAGTTTATGTTATCCAGGTTTGGTCGATTCAGAGAATCGAGAGTTTGCGCGCTCATCTCAAAAGTCCATTTGGGGCGAGGTTGGAAAGGAAACTTGGAGAAATCCACACCCTTGAAAAGGAGGCAGAGTAACAATGGGCAAGACCAGCTGTAATGGACTTATGTCATCCAGTTTTTAATGGAGCCATCTCATCCAGTTTATAATGGAGTCATCTCATCCAGTTGATAATTACAATGGAGTCATCTCATCCAGTTTATAATGGAGTCATCTCATCCAGTTTTTAATGGAGTCATCTCATCCAGTTTATAATGGAGTCATCTCATCCAGTTGATGATTACAATGGAGTCATCTCATCCAGTTTATCATGACATCATTTCATTCAGTTTATAATTGGAGTCATCTCATCCAGTTTATCATGATGTCATCTCATCCAGTTTATAATGGAGTCATCTCATCCAGTTTATCATGACGTCATCTCAACCAGTTTATAATTACAATGGAGTCATCTCATCCAGTTTATAATGAAGTCATCTCTTCCAGTTTATGATTACAATAAAGTCATCTCATCCAGTTTATCATGACATCATCTCATCCAGTTTATAATTACAATGGAGTCATCTCATCCAGTTTATAATGGAGTCATCTCTTCCAGCTTATAATGGAGTCATCTCATCCAGTTTATAATTACAATGGAGTCATCTCATCCAGTTTATCATGAAGTCATCTAATCCAGTTTACAATGGAGTAATCTCATCCAGTTTATAATGGAGTCATCTCATCCAGTTTATAACAAAGTAATCTCATCCAGTTTATCATGACGTCATCTCATCCAGTTTATCATGACGTCATCTCATCCAGTTTATAATGGAGTCATTTCATCCAGTTTATAATGGATTCATCTCATCCAGTTTATAACGGAGTCATCTCATCCAGTTTATAATGGAGTCATCTCATCCAGTTTATAATGGAGTCATCTCATCCTCTTTATAATGGAGTTACCTTGTCCAGTTTACATTCACCTAAAGGATGCCAATAGCAGCAATAATATATTTATATATAACAATAATAATAATTATGACTTTTAGAGAATATCTTCAATTCAGCTATTAAAATATAATTTTTTAAAAGTGTTCTTTTATTCAGAAACATCTGCTTTTGTCTAAGCGTACAAAACATCAAAACACTGGTAGCGACGTTTTGATAAGGTCATCTAGTCGTTTAATCACCAATTAACTACTGTAAACTGTTATCTTTGGGATGGCACACCTTTAAACTCTATCACGGCTGAGGAGACACACACAAAGGCTGGCAAAGCTGTAAAATTAGGGAAGCTGTTTGACAAGGCACAGATACCAGGCAGATACCAGGGAGATGCCAGTCCCCCTGTGGTAGAGGTGAAGGCTGGGCTCTGCAAGGGATGATGGGGGGATGAGATAAGGACACCCAGGCCGCAACAGCCTTGCGTGTGTTCAAAATGCCCCCCCCCATGAAATGCACTACTCTGAGTCCGATCCCTGCGATGGGGAGAACCGTGTGGGGAAGTTACGGATGAGGCAGCAATTTGGACGAACTCTAGGACACGCCCATTGACTCCTGATGGCTCTGCCTTCACATTGCCCCCCAACTCCTCGGTCCTACGCCCTAAATCCTAACCCCTAATCCCTCTACTAAAAAGCCATGACGTTACGCAACAAAGCAACTAAACGCAGGGTTGTAAACTACTGTTTATGCCCGGTCATAAAGCAAGGTGTGTTTCCTAGCCTTGGTTTATAGCAGTGCCGTACCACTGCTTGGCTTCACATTCTCTTTTATAAGGTTGTCTGTAAAAAAAAAAAATATCCAATACAAATGTTATTCAATTAAAGAACAAATGCAAATTAACCCTGGTTGCAAAGTTCAGTAGATCGTGTCAACTCAGCCACGTTCCCGTGACAACAGGAAAGACAGGATCGGTGTTATACTGTTATATAAAGAGATGAAATCTAAAGTCACCACAAATCCATGTTTAGGAAATTCCCCCCTGAAAGAAACCTTGTTTTCATGAGTGTGTTCCTATCCTTTCTTCCCAGAAGTGTGTGTCAGCCTGTGTGTTTATCCATCCTAACTTCGTGTGCGTGCCTGTAAGGGTACAAATCCGGCTTTCTAGGAAGTTTGTGTGTGTCCATTACCCCCCTCTCCCATGTATTGTAAAGCGGGTTTCAACTGTTCTTTCTTCAGGACAGAAATTTGATCATAACGGTCAGTTGCTCTATTCTGTATGGTGTGGATAGTATTGGAAGTTCATTTTTTATGTTTTATTGTTTGTTGTTGCCTTAATGGACAGGTCTCTCTTGGATATTTTTACAGTTAAATTGAGGGAAGAAAAAAAAACATAACCAGTCTCTGGTTCTGGTTTGAAAGACTTGACAGCCATTCAACATTAGAAAACATTTATTATCAATTCAATCAACCATGAATTAACTTGTGAACAGCATGAAGTGTGTTTTTTACCATGCAAATTTGAATAATCGCAATGAAAACAAAACCATACACCCAATTAATTGGCAGACAGACTATATCCCTGTGTGTGTAGGCAGCTACAGAGCACTGCACTAAACAGTGCAATCACAATCAGTGGGATTAACTTTTTTACTATAGGGTTCAACTGTGATCGCCCAAAGATGGCAAGACACGCCAAAATCTGCAATGATTAACAAAATAAACATTGACATCATTGAAATGCTTAATTGTGAAAACAATAGAGCTCCGAGCAAGTGTTTCACGCCAAAAAATGTAGATCAACATATCTGTGATTTTCAATCAGCTAAGATGTGCTTATCAAAGAACATCAACAATGTTTTTGATTATTTACAGAGGTGGTTATTTCAGCCTGTGTTAGGAAATTAACTGCGCTGTGTTATGTCATTTGAAACTCGTGTATCTCCAGCAGCTTTAAGCGATGAACTGCTCACCCATGTATGTGGCAGGTGCCCTTCAAATAAAATGTGTCTATTATTGATGTTTCTTTTAAAAAATGATGCAAAGGACAGCACTCCAAGAGAAACCCTGACGTATTCAAAGTGTGACCCTGCTTTGAATTATATTAAACCAAGTCACATGTCCAGCACTTCCTCTTTCCGCTGACCATCTGATGGCATGTACAGGCTGGGGATTTAATAATACACATACAGAGACAGAGAGACACCCCACACACAGAGACAAACTAGCCCTGGTTTCGTACGGAGAACCCAGGCAGAACGTAACACACAGCAACTTGGACCAGGCTTCAAAGAACTGGGCTAAACAGTTGCAGAAAGAAAAAGAAAGACATTCTTTAGGAACGTTTCAGAGAAAGTGAGGGAGAGGAGAGGACAAACGAAGAAGAGTCTGACCTCAAAATAAAGAGGTGACCTGACGACCCTGCGGACCTAGCTAACATAAAAGGAAATGTTCTGGTTCAATACTCTGGAGTTACAATGTTATCTGATGAAACTATCCATTTAATCCTCCTTCTCACTTCCTGTGTGTGTGTGTGTGTGTGTGTGTGTACGTGTGTGTGTGTGTGTGTGTGTGTGTGTGTGTGACAGCAGGATGGGAAGTGGTCCATTGGTTGTTTACTCCTGCGTTAGGGATAATTCACCGCAGGTCAGCTGCATTCAAACAGGTCCAGATGACCTGATCCACATAGCACAGCTGCTTCTGCTGCTAGGAGGAGAAGGGAGGAGGACAAGAAGGGTGGAGGAGCAGAAGCGGGGGCTAGGAGAGGAGTGTAGGAGTGGAAATGTGGAGGGGAAGAGAGAACGAGGGGAGGAGTGGAGTGGAGTAGAGGGGGGATAGAAAGAGTGGAGGGGGATGAAAGAAGGAGGGGTGAGGGAGAAGAGGATATGAAGGGTGGAGAGGAGGAGAGGTACAGGAGAGGAGGAGAGGAAGTGGGAAGGAGAGGAAAGGTGGACGGGAGGAGGAGGGGAGGAGGAGCAGTGGAGGGGAAGAGCAGGAGAGGAGAAGGGAAAGAGGAGAGGAAGAGCGGTGGTGGTGAAGAGGAGGAGAAGAGATGGGGAGGAGAGAGTACATCCATATTACAAGAGGCTTGTTACCAATACTGAAAAACAACACAGCGTCTCCTCTCTCCTCATCTGTCCTATTTTTTCCTCTCCACTTTTGTTCTAATTTCTTCTCATGTCCTACCCTTCTGTCCTTTTATCTTCTTTTCCTTAGTCAAAGTATTACTTTATTCCATTAAAAAAACATATTTTCTTAATTTGTGTTATTTTATTATTGTTTTACTATTTTACTATGTTTAATATTCTTTTGCAAATGAAATTTATATAGGTTCTCCTACATTTTTCTTATTCATATTTGTGAAGCAGTTTTTAAATACATTCCATTTTATGTGATTTTATATTTCTCGCCTCCTTGCGCCATGTGAAAGGTGTTTGGCCTAAACTGTAAGCGATCCAATCCAAGGTTTAAGAGGCAGGGTGTTTTATAATTACCTGACCAGTCCAATTGCTTTTCTAACAGTGATTAATCAAAGCAGGAAGACCGCCAAACACTAACTGCAGCACCTTTTAAATTTCATTCACAGTGGAACTGTCCGTCTGTCTGTCAGTTCATCTAGTGGATCTGTCTGCCTGCCTGTCAATTCATCTCCTAGTGGATCTGTCTGCCTGTCAGTTCATCTCCTAGTGGATTTGTCTGCCTGTCAGTTCATCTCCTAGTGGATCTGTCTGCCTGCCTGTCAGTTCATCTCCTAGTGGATCTGTCTGCCTGCCTGTCAGTTCATCTCCTAGTGGATCTGTCTGTCTGCCTGTCCATCTTTCTGTCTCTGTTGCCTGGCACTATCTGGCAGGATGCGCCTTATTACCAGATAATTGAAACCTTGTTTAGAACTAGCAAGGTTAAACTTTCCAACCATGTTATCCCAATTTGGCTGCAATGAATCCCCTCTAAACGGGAATATAGAGGGGCGACCCAGAGTGCTACTTGTATTCCCACAGGAAAACCCACATGGAGACCAAGGGAATGGGGAGATGAGGGAGGGATGGGAACTTAACAGTCCACTGCTCTCACTGCCCATATAAAGGGCAGTTCTTCAAAACCGGACGAGTAGTTCCCGATACAGCACCCAACTGAAACTAATGATGACCAAAAAATTAGGGGAGGGATACCGGCCATCAATGCGAATATAATGTTTTGTTTTCCGACATCATGGTTCACAGAAGAGGAGAGAGATGAGCCCCTTTGACGAGCTGTGGTTTCGCATCTTCAGCACGGCCTCCAAAACACGACCGGGGGGAAGACCATTGGATTCTGAGGCCTTGTAGCCAGTCAGGCGTGATCCAGACAGCATGTTGAACGAAGCTCCAACACCCCCCTCCCTCACACTGTCACTATGTTCTTCTACTCCAAATACACAGCTCGCTGTCCAAGGTTAAGAAAGCAGGCCCTGTGTATTTTGGCAGGTGGGATATATTCTGAAAGAGCAACAAATCGCCTATATTTAGATGGAAGGATTCAGCGGCCAGCACTGTTTTCTCTCCTCAGTACAATAGAGGAGGGGAGGAAGAAGAGGAGGAAGGGGAGAAGGAGAGGTGGAGAGGAGAGAATGAAAATATATGAGAGGAGGTGGACAGATGGTGGAGAGGAGAGGAGGAGGAAGAAAAGTGGGGAGGAGATGAGAGAAGCCATGAGAGAAAAAAATTGGAGAGGAGAAAAGAGAAGATGACAGATGGTGATACCTTCTCTCTCGTTTTGATAACATCATCTTGGAACTGCTTGCAAAACGACCGGAAACTAGACTGTTTTATTCAGATTTTTTATTTTAACTCCCAGATTGGAGGGCTACTGAACACAGACTGCACATGTTTTTGACCTGCTTTTAAGCTCTTTTGTTCACTTGGCGTAGTTTGAACTTTTAAGCATTGCAGTTATGCATGTTGTCTTATACTACACATGATGCTTTCTTGGGCAAACGTTTCAATGTGATCTCTTTAGTTAAGTATTGAATGTATAAATATTTGCTCAGTCACCCCAGACTTCAATAAAATCTCTTTCAATACAGAATTGTCAGATACACTTAAATGTACTTTCCCATGGAAGTAACACTTACACCAAGTTCTCTTTCACAGGTGAGCCATGAAAATATGAGAGGTGAACCCATTACAACATCCAGACTATGCTGATTTTAAAGTATTATTTCAGTGACAGTTAGTCATTCAGGGGTTATGGTAAACAGCCTTGCTTCTGGAATTTAGTTAAATGTTTTCTCATATGTTATTCGTAGAGCCACTTTAGGTGTGGAAGGGATTTGTGAAAATGTTTAATGTTTTGAGTGTTTTATTGCATTTTACATATTTGCCTTTGTGGGCAACCTTTTTTAGCTATGTGTGTTTTCTGCGTGGACAAATGTGAATTCTGCTTGGACAAAAAGGGCTCAGACAATCGAGAAAACTGTAAAACACAACAGAGTTAAACAGTAAAAAAAAAGGACATGTCAGAAAACTGCTGAAAGCGATCGAAAAATAGAATAAAACCACTTCTGGGAAAATTGGAAAACACTTAACAAATGACATCGCAATCAAGCCATACAAAATGGAGAAATAGGGTTAAATACCTTTTCCAGGAACAAAAAATCAGGAACAAATACATGAAATCTTAAAAATTTTCCTAAGCTCGGGCATGTTCCCCAATATTTAGAACCAAGGTCTGAATACACCGATCCATAAAAACAGAGATAAATTTGACGCCCACAACCTGGGATTCTGCCTGAACTGCAACCTGGGGAAAATCCTTTGCAGTATCATCAAGAGCGCACTCCAGCATTTCTTCGATGGAAACAATATCCTGAGCAAATCGTCTTCTTACCAAAATAACACCGCCTGCCCATGTATACACCCTGGACACCCTAACTGAAAAAACAAAACAACAGCAAGGTCTTCCCACGCTTTGTTGATTTCATAAAAGCTTCTTGTTTAATTTGGCATAACAGACTGCTGTACAAATAAATGGAAAGCGGCATTGGGAGGGAAACCGATATTATAAAATCTGTGAACACAAGCAGTTTGTGTAAGTTAAAATCGGGCGACCTGGTGCTTCCATCTCCATCCAAGAGCAGTGCTAGATCTTAAACGTGAATTCTGTCAGACTTGGGTCCTGACAGTGAATCTCAGCAAGAAAAAAATAACACACGAACCATTCAATATGCATTTTAACAAAATAATATTCTTAGAGTTCAATGCAAAATCCAAATAATACAGTGGATATAAAAAGTCTACACACCCCTGTTAAAATGCCAGGTTTTTGTGATGTAAAAGAATGAGTCAAAGATAAATAATGTCGGAACTTTTTCCACTTTTAATGTGATCTATAATGTGAACAATTCAATTGAAAAACAATCTGAAATCTTCGGGGGGAAAAATGAAAAATAAAAACCTTACAATAACCTGGTTGCATAAGTGTGCACACCCTCTTATAACTGGGGATGTGGCTCTGTTCAGAATAAACCAATCACAATCAAACTCATGTTAAATAGAAGTCATTACACACCTGCCATCATTTAAAGTGACTCTGATTAATCACAAATAAAGTTCAGCTGTTCTAGTAGGATTTTCCTGATATTTTCTTAGTTGCATCTCAGAGCAAAAGCCATGGTCCACAGAGAGCTTCCAAAGCATCAGAGGGATCTCATTGTTGAAAGATCTCAGTCAGGAGAAGGGTACAAAAGAATTTCCAAAGCATTAGATATACCATGAAACACAGTGAAGACAGTCATCATCAAGTGGAGAAAATATGGCACAACAGAGACATTACAAAGAACTGGACGTCCCTCCAAAATTGATGAAAAGACAAGAAGAAAACTGGTCAGGGAGGCTTCCAAGAGGCCTACAGCAACATTAAAGGAACTGCAGGAATTTCGGGCAAGTACTGGCTGTGTGCTACATGTGACAACAATCTGCCGTATTCTTCATATGAATGGGCTATGGGGTAGGGTGGCAAGACGGAAGCCTTTTCTTACAAAGAAAAACATCTAAGCCCGGCTGGAGTTTGCAAAAACAAACATCAAGTCCCCGAAAAGCACGTGGGAAAATGTTATGGTCTGGTGAAACCAAGGTTGAACTTTTTGGCCATAATTCCAAAAGGTATGTTTGGCGCAAAAACAACACTGCACATCACCCAAAGATCACCATACCCACAGTGAAACATGATGGTGGCAGCATCATGCTTTGGGGTTGTTTTTCTTCAGCTGGAACCGTGGGCCTTAGTCAGGGTGGAGGGAATTATGAACAGTTCCAAATACCAGGCAATTTTGGCACAAAACCTTCAGACGTCCATTAGAAAGCTGAAGATGAAGAGGAAGTTCACCTTTCAGCATGACAACGACCCAAAGTACCCACCCAAATCCACAAAAGCATGGCTTCACCAGAAGAAGATTGACGTTTTGGAATGGCCCAGCCAGAGCCCAGACCTGAATCCAATTGAACATCTGTGGGGTGATCTGAAGAGGGCTGTGCACAGGAGATGTCCTCGCAATCTGACAGATTTGGAGCGCTTTTGCAAAGAAGAGTGGGCAAATATTGCCATGTGCCATGCTAATAGACTCCTACCTAAAAAGACTGAGTGCTGTAATAAATTCAAAAGGTGCTTCAACAAAGTATTAGTTTAAGGGTGTGCACACTTATGCAATCAGGTTATTGTGGGTTTTTTATTTTTTATTTTTCCCCCTCAAAGATTTCAGTTTGTTTTTCAATTGAATTGTTCACGTTATAGGTCACATTAAAGGTGGAAAAAGTTCTGACATGATTTATCTTTGTCTCATTCTTTTACATCACAAGAACCTGGCATTTTAACAGGAGTGTGTAGGCTTTTTATATCCACTGTACATTCAGAGATGAATTGGGGCTATACCGACAAATTATCAAGATCCAGTTCCACACCCACTTAAAGGAAAGAAACTCTCAAACCTTCCATGACAGAGCTCTCATCTACAGAGAGATGAACCAAGAGCCTACCAAGCCAGCTGGTCACAGGGCCCTGTTCACAAACCCAAACACTTCCTACAGAGCCCCAAAGAGCAACGGAGTTAGTGCCAACCGAATCATGAGAAAACCAGTTAGGTCCAACCGAATCATGAGAAAACCAGTTAGTGCCAACCGAATCATGAGAAAACCAGTTAGGCCCAACAGAATCATGAGAAAACCAGTTAGTGCCATCCAAATCATGAGAAAACCAGTTAGGCCCAAACAAATCATGAGAGAATGAAAACCATTTGTCAAACTGAAAGGAATTAACTGAAAAACAAAGTAAATTGGAATGTTACCCTACTCCATACAGAGTGTACACACTGGTAAAATACCTGACAACTGTGACGGACACAAAATTAAGAACCACTGTAAAGACTCAGTGAGCATGGCATTGTACAATTACAATGTACAATTGAACATTCAAAATTCCGTTATCCTTTTTTCAAAATGTGTGTGTAATATCTATTTAAAATTGTAATTTGTTGATTTTATTTTCACTTTCGTTATTTATTATAGGTTTTTATTCTCCACTTACTCTGGCAATACAAACAGATGTTTCCCATGCCAATAATGCCCTTAAACTAAATTGAGAGAGACAGAGAGAGAAAGAAAGAGAGACAGAGACAGAGTGAGAGAGAGGGGAAGCTAATCTTGTTTACATTCAATCTGCTATTTCCTCCATTTATAAGTCTTGGTAGAGGGAAGTCATGTAATACGCGTGTTAATCCATACGAGTAGCAGAAACAGCCTGCTGGCAGCCAGCAGTGGTGGAGGCCGGGCCAGAAGCGCCTGAAGCTATAGCAGCAATGGATACGCAGCCTATTCCACAATGTGTTCCTTCATGACAGAAACCCGGCTCGGCACTGATACCACAGGCCCTCGGCCCAGTCCAGAGCAAACACTAGAGCTGGTCTCTATGTCCCTGTTGATTGGAGACGCAGGGTGAATGTGATCAAAACTAGCAGAGGGGCGGGAGGGAGCATGACTTTGGCTCTGCGTGTGTGATTGTACGTGTGTGTGTGTGTGTGTGTGTGTGTGTGGGGGGGGGTGCGCGTGCGTGTTTATGCCTCTGTGTGTGTGTGTGTGTGTGTGAGTGTGTTTGCTCACACGTGTGACTTTGCATAGGTGAGTCAAGTGGACTAGCCGATCATGTTTCTAAGATGTTTTTCCCACAATGTCCAAACATAACGTTAGGGTTTTAATCCATCAACAGAACCGGGTGACGACATGTTATGATGACTGCTGGGCCTGATGGTTTTATTAAACAGGACCGGACCAGTTAAACTCAATCAACTGAACATACGGCTGAACACACAGAGCGTTCTTTAAGTTAGTGGAACAGACATCGGGTCAGTCAAAGCTTCCCTCAGGACCAACCTTGTCTATTAGAATGGTTTATACAGAAGAGGTAAGCAGAGGACCTGGGAGTAGTGGTAGTATTAACAGCAGTAGAGGTCCTGGGAGTACTAGTAGTAATACTAGTAGTAGTAGAGGACCTGGGATAGCAGTTGTAGTAGTAGTAATAGTAGTAATAGTAATGTAGTAGAGGACCTGGGAGTATTTGGTGTAGTAGAAGTATTACTAGTAATAGTAGTAGAGTTTCTGGGAGTAATAGTTGTAGTAGTAGTAGTAGTAATTGTGTAGTAGAGGACCTGGGAGTAGTAGGTGTAGTAGAAGTATTAATAGTAATAGTAGTAGAGTTTCTGGGAGTAGTAGTTGTAGTAGTAGTAGTAGTAATTGTGTAGTAGAGGACCTGGGAGTAGTAGGTGTAGTAGAAGTATTAATAGTAATAGTAGTAGAGTTTCTGGGAGTAATAGTTGTAGTAGTAGTAGTAGTAATTGTGTAGTAGAGGACCTGGTAGTAGTAGTTGTCGTAGTAGTAGTAATAGTAGTGTAGTAGAGGACCTGGGAGTAATAGTTGAGGGACATCTCTAGTCCCTCTCTATCTCTGTCACTCTCACACTTTCCCTCCTGTGTCCTTTTATCTCTCTCACTCTTTCTGTCTCTGTTACTCCCAGGTGTTTACCTTTTACTGAGGGAGTGGGTTCAGGACAGACTGACCGCACAACAGCCAGCCGGCAATCTCACACCTGCAGAAACCAGTTCATTTACAGACTATACAATCTTTTCTAAGTGTGTGTCTGTGTGTGTTGTGCGTGTATGAGTGTGAATTTTTAATGGAAGTAAATTGTGGTCCGAAAAAAAGTCCTCACAAATATAGTAAAACAAGCATGGGTGTGTGTGTGTGTGTGAGTGTGTCTGTGTGTGTGTGTGTGTGTATGCGTGCATGAGTGCATGAGTGCACGGTAGAAAGGTGATGAAGAGTTCAGGACACAGGAAAAGGTTTTGCGTAAATACCTAAAAGAGCAACCTTGATATCCAACAAATGGAATAAAATACGGATACATTTTGGGGAAAAAAAGCACAGAGGAAAAGCAGACTTCTTTTTGCGGAAACTACATTTCTAACTGAAACCACGCAGCCACCACATTAAAGGGTTCTCATTCTTCTGACAACCGCTGGTATTTGGACAAGTTGCCAGGGCCGTGTTTCTGATTAGATTTCTCTATTTTTTCAGTTGATTTGGCAAATTAACTTACAACAGGCTGAGCACAAGACACTGCCGGGAAAAGAGCATTGCAGCGAATTTTATTTATCCAAAACACTCACCGGAGCGGTTTACTTTATATGATCTAATAAAACGGCATATCGGAGCAAATTTGTGTGTGTGTGTGTGTGTGTGTGTGTGTGTGTGTGAAAATAGTAGTGTTTGCGTGGATGTGTGTGTCTAGTGATTGAACAGTAAGCCGTAGAGCCATACCCCAACCACATAAAGAGAGACAATATTTAAACTCAATCACCACCACTGTTTATCACTTAAACTCATCTGGGATATCTTGGTGACATCGTTTTTCCCGTGTCTTGGGAGGGTCTCTCTAATCGTGCTGTGATTGCTCATTTTCCTTTAGCATTCTTGAAGGGTTACTTAATACTCATATAACTGGTTGGTTCCTTCTCTGAAATGGACTGTACGGTTCAGTATTCATACTTGGGTCAAACTTAAAAAATATTTAACCACCCTTACATTTGTTGTGGGAACGGGACCCAAGTCAGATCCTCATGTGGTGCTAATCTACCAAGACAGGTTTGCCTTTTGCCACTTCAACAGCTGTGATGGACCAGTTCTCCTGGACCACCTC
>JACXGI010010643.1:0-27090 GCA_016801175.1 Esox masquinongy
ACACACACACACACACACACACACACACACACACACACACACACACACACACACACACACACACACACACACACGACCATGAGAGCACGACTGAGACATGTTGAGAAGGTATGGCCCTATGAACATTACTCACACTCCTAGTGTATTCTGGACGTGGTGCCACGATGGGTGGGGGAGCTTCATCATCTTCGTTGTCATCATCATCATCAATGCTCTTGACAGTAGTCGAGGAGGGTTCCACGCTCTTTTTCACCGGCTAATACGGAACAGAAGACAGACATAGGCATTTCATATACCGCCCTACATCTTTAGTGTGCAAATATTTGCTGACCTAATAGGAAAACCAAAACATTCCAGCACCAGTATTTAGGTAACAAGTAAATTACCACTCAGAAGAATTCAGGACTTACAAATTGGGGTCCTGTGGGGAAACAATCCTTTTCTAAAAATGAAAGAGGAAAGGGAAAAAATGCAATCTTTCAAGTATGTAACTAACAGAGAAAACAGTAAAGTCTTATCCATGTGAAAGCTCACCAGAGGAGAAACTGAGGTATTTCTGGCGGCCGTTGCCTGTAGAGTCATAGAATTTGAGCACATCAAGAACAGCTTGTGGGTTCTTTTTCTGCTCTGACTTTGTAATGTTTGATGTCTGTAGGAGTCTTGCCCATTGCTCCGGCATGCCCTATCAGAAAGGAAGATGTTAAGGGTTATGGTCAGGGGTCAATCAACAACAGAATACTAGCAGGGCTATGGCACTCCAAGCTGTCATTTGAGATTCCCTTGGGGTATGAGATGAAAAGTTGGAGTAAGATTTGGTTACAAACTCACAGTAAACTCTCCAGTGACAGCATCAAAGCCAACGTGAATGGTGTGTTCAAAGTCTGAAGGTGGAGAGATCTCCGGTCGTTCTCTGTCTCTGTCTTTTTTTCTACCACCTAAAAATCATCAGATAAACAATCATTATATTTTCTGTTATTAAATGAGCTGAAAATAATCCAATCCAACAATTGAAACTGAAAAGGCAAAAATGTAACCTTCAAGGCTACCGGATTATCTGATGCATAGTGATGGAAATCAGCGTATTAGATTAGTTTTTAATTAAGACACACAGAATGAAATCCATATGAAGCCAATTATTGGTTATGAAAGTGGGTAAAACGAGTCAGGCAGTTTTTTATTCCATTCCCTGATATTTGTTAATAATTCCCAAAATAAGACAACCTATTCAAATGTTCTTTTCATATATTTCTGGCAAATTATAGCAGGCTTTTGTAAAATGTAATTCTTGGCTTGAAACACAACATATTGGCTTGAAAAACAAATGGCCATATCCCGCTTACCTCCAGTTTAGTGTTTTTATATGGCACCAAATCATAAGGGCAAATAATAGCCTGGGTATTTAGTGCAAACCCTTGTTGTTACAATGATATGCCCTCATCCCTGCGCTATACAGACAGGTCTTCGGTTTGGCTTTGCTTCTTGACTTTAGTGGTTATCATTTTATTTCTTTTGCTACCTATACTAGTCTGGCAGTTAGCTAATATCCAGATAACACATTGACATTCTAACCGAAACACCATTAGTTATAATTATGAACGGAGCAAGGGCATCTTTAAACCATCCTAGCTTAAATGAGCAACGTTCTCCCACCTAAGGCCGGATATGGATAAAACGCATCATTCCATCTGTTAACACTGAAGCAAAACACACAAAAGTAAACAATTATAAAACACCAGTGGGTGCTTTACTGCAAGTTTTACTGGAAGTATGGCCCCAAATGTATTTATGAAGGGTAAAACACTAGGTCACAGAGATGAGAGACACGCTCTTCATGTTGTCAAAGTGGCACGAGTTTACATAATGTGCATTTGGTTTTTCATCCAAAACATGCATCTAGTGAAAACATTTTTTATTATTGGGCCTAGTTGAAGGGATTAGCACGCTCATGACCTATATGTTATTTGCCCCTACCATTTAATGTCCTCTGGAGAAATAAGACATTTGAAAATAGAAAACAGGATTTCTTTAGCTAAAAGGCTATTACCCTGGTCTCTGTAAATACCCCAATCCTGCTGTAATTATCTGTATCATGTGAGTTGGCTGCAAGAAAAAACATTTTACCATTGCACAAGTATCCTAAAATCTCAAAAAAAATTGCTGTTTGTCTTACAGTAACGCTATACTATGCTATTACATTGAGTGCTTTCACAAACAATATTTTGTTAATTATGTACGATATTATCATTAGTGATGGAAGGAATAATCAAAAGATAGATATGGGTTTTATTCTTTTTCATTACACCTGATCGCATCAGTTTGACATTTCTGTGCTTGTTGTCTGTAATTATTCCAAAACATTTTTTTCTTTGTTCCAAAACTTTTTGTTCCAAGAATTTTCCTTCGTAGTTTGATCTGCAACTTCTTTTTAAATAGTGAGCCCATTTTTATTGAGCAGCTGAATTTCCATGACTAAACAAATGTCATTTTGTAATGTCTCTCTTGTACCTCTGTAGAGTAGCGATGCATGCGTAAAATATTTGGGGAAGCCAAAACTGGAACAAAAAACTACAGCTTGGTTTGTGATTTCATAGCCAACTCCATCAGAAGGACAACACAACAAAAAGACAAGTCATAAACAAATACATTAAACCCCACATTTATTTAATCTCAAAACAAATTGGCAAATCTGTTTGATAAAGTCTATATAGCATATTGCATACACAAACAGGTAACTATTTACCGCATGGCCAAACGAGTTAACGTATTCCATTTCCGGATTACTAAACAAATAGGCCGATTGATCTAAAACCACAGAGCTATCGCAAGACAGAAATAAAACAAAGAGAGCTCTGGCTATTCCAGCTCCATTTAAACTTCAACAGTCAATCATTTATTTTTCTAGTCTAACAACCTGACAACTAAAATAGCTACCAAAAACAATTTTGTCTAATTAATGTAATGCTCAACTAAATTATATGTCTTAGCCACTGATTGTGTGTGTTTGTGTGTGCGTGCGCGCAAGTATAAAAATGTTTTAACTCACCCTACTTGTAGTGGAAAGCCAATACCATCCTCCTCTCTTTCATGTTGCCAACTTGCCATAACGGTTTGACTCTGTCATACAACAGACAGTACACGCTTTTAGTTTTTGTTGTCCTAGACGAGGCTAACATAAACTGGTAAAACGCATCCAAGTTAACCTAACTTCCTGCAATGGCAATAACGAGCCAGCTAGTTAACATTAGCACAGGGTTAATCCATCCTCTTAGGCTAGGGGCATAATTTTGGCTATGAATATAATCAGTGGCGGGTAAAAAAAATCTAATCTAACCACAAGTTAAAATACCCATCTCCATCTATGGCTAACTGAGGATTTTAACAATGTATTCCATGATTTTTTGCCACTCATTGTAAAAATGCAGCTGTCAAGCCAAAACAGGGCCCAAAAATCATGTACTATTTCACATGTAGTGATGTGCTCGATTTCATCAAAACCACTCGCTTTCAAACATTGGAACCTCATGGCTAACCGACTTAAGATAGTGACAGTACTAACAGATTATGCACATATACATAACAGCATATTACACATCCAGGCTAAAATTAGAGGTTTAAAATAATAGCTTTTTATTCTGAAAAATACCAGGGCAACATCTTTAACTTGAGACGAGATCCAATTTTTTTCCATGGCATTTAGATTTTTATGTGCCAAATTTCATCTCTTGAGGGGCGGTTCTCTAGCGCCAGGACGAATGCTTATTAGCTTAATCCAACTACAAAATATTGTCAATGGAAGCCAATTGCTAACTGGCAACAACCCATCGAATGACCTAGGCGTACTACTAATACTACTAATGGCCAGACAGCATCAGATACATGGATTATACAATGAGATACAGAGCACAGTTTCTGCCTATTCTTGGCATCCATGAATTCCTCTACCTGTGCCGCAGACGTATGATGAGCAAAATGTTTGGAACATCCAGTTGTAATCACCTTGTCAAATTAAGATACACATATTCACAAAACAGTGATGAAAGCTGAGTATTGTGAGGTCCCTAGCAATTTCAAACCCTTATCATGATGTAATCTTGCAGACATTGCTTTAGTTTTGGTCTAACTTTATTAACTGAGGGGTATTTGCCAAAGTAGCCTGATCTCTGTAAGACGAACAGCCTCTGTGTGTAAGCAGATTCCCACACATGCACAAAAGCTTTAACCCCTTGGAAGGAGTCCAGAAAAGTCTGATGCAAAGCGGTCCATAGCTAAAAAATTATGGGACCACCAACACACCCTTTAGAGCCCCTCCCAGTGCCCCAGCACTATGGACCCCAGTCTCACCTGCTCCTGAGAAAATTGAGATTATATTGATGCGGGGTTTTCTTTCCTCTGGAAGCGAGGGTAGGGGTTTGGAACTGTGATTCACTGAAAGCGGGTCTTTGCTGGAGCCTGTGCTGAAGATGGTACTGCTCATTCTGACCGGAGGAGCCGGAGGCTTGTCCTCAGTACCAGTGTTATCACACATTGCTGCAGGGAGGGGGAGAACAGAGTGTGAAGGAACACACAGAAAAAGACAGAAAGGGAACAACTGAGTTTTATCTGCAAGAAAAAAACAAACATATGATCACACAAATGGTTGAGGAAGTTATCCCAATAAGACGTTAGGTAGCTAGCTAAAGTATGATCGCGGTGTCCACCGAATTTGAGCAAGCTTTATTGCTTTTACCGCATGCAGTTTGCACACAAACTGCATATAAAACATCTGAACATGTTTGCTGTTAGTACCCATTAACTCCACCCTCATGAATTTTTGGCCATTTTTAATTTGAGAAAAAGGCTTCAAAAAACCTGTATTGATTATTTGTGAAAATACTTTTTGAATTTCTATTGATTATTACTATATTTATTAGCCACATTTGCATAATTATAATGAACTAATACTAAAACAGTATCTCTTCAAATGTCCAAGCTAGAGAGTCACCAAACCTACATTGTTTCACATGGCTTCACTATCCCAATCTAAAACATGCACACTTTAATGTAAAGCTGGCAAGCACACAAAATGTATTTCTAGTTTATATTATTATTTCATCAAACAGCAGCTTGAAGCATCTAAGCACTTGGTTATATTAGGCTTCTTAGTCCCGAGATCAGTGGAATCCAGAGAGCAATCGAGTCAACAAAAAAAAGTCTCAGTCAGAGAAAGGCATAGTTCTAATAATGTGTTTTACAATCATTTGGTTTACATTTTATTAGAAAAAAGCAGAGAATTTGCTAAACATCAGTATTGCTGCCACAATAGGTAATTAGGATTACCTAATTTCCCTAAATTTGTTAGGGCAATGTGCTTTACATTTAAAAAACAAAGGATGTGTTAGTTAGACGATTAACTTAATACAAAACAGTTAGAAAAGGCTGTTAGCAGTGCAAAATTTCTAATTGGGTACACATTTTTTCAGGTCTTCTAGTTCTGTTGGGTTGTCTAAAAAATATTATTTACAAGAGCTAAGGATACAGCATTTATAAACATGGAAACACCAAGTAGCCTATATATCAATATGCTCTGTACCCAATCTTTATAACGCCTGAGTATAAAATAACACAACCCAAATAAAAAAAGTTTACCTATGGAAATAATTAGAAAAAAACATGCCCTATGCCATTTTACCGCTTGGAAACAAATATTGCATTTTCTGCAACTAACTTCATTCAGGACCTGAAGTGAAAACCTGTCCTGTTCCTGTCTTCTCCCAGTCAGGCAGTACATTCCAGACACCCCTCACCTTACTCAATTGGCTAGGTTCTGTAAAGAGTGGTAAAAATCCCTCAAAAAAATGTCAGAGACTGATTAGTGGCTATATTAGACATTTACTCCAAGCTATTGCGTCTAATGGAAGGGCCACAAACTATTGAATGAAAGGGTTCACATTTTTGCACACATGAAATCTGAGTTTTTGTTAAAGAAACCAGTTTTGTTAACTGAAGAATTTAAATCCATCATAGGTTTTGGTTGATGTCCTTTATCTGGAATGTCTTTATTTTGAATTTGGGTTAACATACGGATTTTTAATTCATTTTCATATTTTATTTATACAATAATAATGACCATACCTGTAGGGTAAACATACTTTCAAGCAGCTATGTATACAGTGTTTCCTTTGGAAAATATTATTGCTGGGGGCAGTGTTGTGCAAACAAGGTCTGAGCACTTAATTCCAAGGCCCTCCTATAGTTCAGGTCAATGATGGGGGGCAATTGATGGAAGGCGCATAAAGGAAGATAGGTGCCCTCCTCTCCATCGCTTCCTTCCTCTTCCATTATCTCTCTCTCTTTTTTCCTCTCTGCTTTCTTCTCCTGTTTCACTATGGTCAACTCCTCTTCCATGTGCCCTGCTGGCTCTCTCCACTCTACCATTCTATCCCTCACTACCAAGACTCAGTCTCTCCCTGCCTAGTAAAGTAATGCATAGTAAAGTAATGCACAAACTCATCTGAAGAAAGAAATCACATTGAAAACAGCTACATTTATGTTGCACGTAACGTTGGATGAACAATAGTTAGAATGGCAAAATAGTAGCTTACTGTTAAGCAAGCAAAACCTGCTTTGCCTAACGTCTATATTTCTGAATATAACTGGGGATACAATTGTGGCAGCAATACTGAAGAAACGTACCTACCTAATTTAGGGAACATAGTGAACAATTGTGAGTTAAAGTGAGTTTCATCCAAAATACTTCTTAGGTGACATTATTCCATATTCTATTTTCTAAAAATATTTAGGGCAAAATTTGTACACTCAGCAATCAAATCACTAAAATTGTGATTAATCACAATTACCTACCGAATATTGTGATTAATTTAAATTATTTTAATACACTGCTCAAAAACAATTATGGGAACACGTAATCATCACAGTATAACACCAAGTCAATTAAACTTCAGTGATATCAATTTGTCCAGTTGGAAGGATAAGGAGCATGTCCAGACGTTGTCGAGAGTGCATACAGGCAAGTGGGTGCCATACACACTACTGAGTCACATTATGAGTTGCCGTGATGAAATTCAGGCAAGTTGGAACAGCTTGTAATTTCAATTGTTTACTTTGATTTTCGGTGTGAATTTGAATCCAGCCCTCAATCGGGTGGTAATTTTGGTTTCCACTGATCGTTATGCCATGTCATTTTGTTGTCAACAAATGCACACAATCTTTAATATTTCCTTCATCAAGACCGGATGTGTGATTTAGGTGTTCCCTTAATTTTTTTGAGCAGTGCTGGACTACCAGTACCTGCAGCCCATTCAGGTTGGACAACCTATGCAACCTGAATGAGCTGCAGGTACCGGACAACCTCTGCAACCTGAATGAGCTGCAGGTACCGCCTCATGCAACCAGTAGTGACAAGCAGGGGCGAAAATCTGATATCAACTTTGGAGGGGACAATTACATGAATTTTCTCTAGAGCAATTCCTCAGGGGGGACACCAAAAGTAGTGCTGTAATACTGTTTTAGTTTGCTCCATCGGTTTGCTCGCTACTGTAACTCCACAAATTCAGCTATAGTATTGTGTGTGTGAACCCTATCAACATAAAACAAAATCGCCATGGTGCGAAAGACTGGATTAATCTCACGTTAACTACGTGCACTGGGTGCCTTTCAGACGGTAGACACGAACACCTTGTCAGCTAAGGAACACTACATTGCATTGCAAGCTTCTCTCAAACAGCTGCAAACACTGGTTGATGTTACTGTAGATAGCCAGCCATCGTCACCTAACTGCTACCAAACAAAGTGTGACCTGTAATTCAACCCAGCAAAAATTAAGAATGGTGACAGTTATAAATGTGTTTTATTGTATTGAGTGGTAGAAGTTAAGACATGTCCAACATATCTTTTGTTTGAACTACTTACTGGAAGTCAGGCATCAGATTCCCACACAAGCACTGTACTTGCATGACATGCCACTGCTGAAAGCTTAGGGGAGCACGGGGCAGTGGATCAAACCATTGTGAAGCAAATGGCAGTGGGTTGCAATCTCTTGAAACTTAAAAACGCGCTATTACGTGTCTATAATCAGCACACGTGCATTCATTGCATATAATTTATATTATTGAAATTACATTGTTATGTTACAGTGGTAAATTGGGGGGAGGGGGGGCAAATAATATTTTTCCAACGATGGGGGGGTCATGCTCCACCTGTCCCCCCTGGAATTCTGTCTATGGTGACAAGGACACCAGCAAAAAGCAAAACTAGAGAAGAATCAATTAGGAAGGATAAGGAGTGAGCAATTGTCTGTGGCCACCACCTGCAAAACTATTCCCTTTTTGGGGGTTGTCTTGCTGTTGCCTCTCCAGTGCACATGTTGTCACTTTCATTTGCACCAAAACTGGTGACATTGATTCACAATTGCTTTTGCTTCCTAACTGGACAGATTGATATACCTGAAGTTTTATTGACTTGGTGTTATATTGTGATGATTACGTGTTCCCTTAAATTTTTTTGAGCAGTGTACACCGATCAGTCATAACATTACGACCACCTGCCTAATATTGTGTAGGTCCCCATTTTGCCGCCAAAACAGCCCTGACCCATCGAGGCATGGACTCCACTAGACCTCTGAAGGTGTGCTGTGGTATCTGGCACCAAGACGTTAGCAGCAGATCCTTTAAGTCCTGTAAGTTGCGAAGTAGGGCCTCCATGGATCAGACTTGTTTGTCCAGCACATCTCACAGATGCTCGATTGGATTGAGATCTGGGGAATTTGGAGGCCAAGTCAACACATTGAACTCATTGTTGTGTTCCTCAAACCATTCCTGAACCATTTTTGCTTTGTGGCAAGCGCATTACCTCGCTGAAAGAGGCCAATGCCATCAGGGAATACCATTGCCATGAAAGGGTGCACACGGCCTGCAACAATTCTTAGGTAGGTGGTACGTGTCAAAGTAACATCCACACAAATGGCAGGATACAAGGTTTTCCCAGCAGAACATTGCCCAAAGCATCACACTGCCTCCGCCAGCTTGCCTCCTTCCCATAGTGCATCCTGGTGCCATGTGTTCTCCAGATAAGCGACACACATGCTCCCGGCTATCCACGTGATGTAAAAGGAAATGTGATTCATCAGACCAGGCCACCTTCTTCCATTGCACGGTGATCCGGTTCTGATGCTCACATGCCCATTGTAGGCGCTTTTGGCAGTGGACAGGGGTCAGCATGGGCACCCTGACTTGTCTGCGGCTACGCACAAACTGCGATGCACTGTGTTCTGACACCTTTCTATCAATACCAGCATTAACTTTTTTAGCAATTTCAGCTACAGTAGCTCATCTGTTGGATCGGACCACACGGGTTAGCCTTCGCTCCCCACATGCATCAATGAGCCTTGGCCACCCATGACCCTGTCGCCGGTTCACCGATTTTCCTTCCTTGGATCACTTTTCATAGGTACTGACCACTGCAGACCGGGAACACCCCACAAGGGCTGCAGTTTTGGAGATTGCCTAGCCATCACAATTTTGACCTTGTCAAATTCGCTCAGATCCTTACACTTTTTTCCTGCTTCTAACACATCAACTTTGAGGACTGAAGGTTCACTTGTGCCTCGTTTCCACTGGTGCCAAACACTGGTGTTTTACCCTAAAGTCCAGAAATGTTTCTGTTTCCATTGACATGGCCCAGCGCCAGTCGGCCACTAGGTCATGGCCGAGTAGCTCGGCTCTCACTTGGTACCAAGCCCCGGATTTTAGAACTTAGAGCGGGGTTTGCGGATTGATGCGTTATGTGTTGTGAAAACGCGGCATGTTGTTCTATTTAAATAGCGATGTGTATCATTTGTTTAGGCTTCTCGTAATGGTTTTAATCCGAACAAACAAATCCCTGATAAAATAAAGAAAATTAAGCAACATTACAGGGAAGCAAAGACTCAGAACGGAAAGAGTTGGAATGACCGAAGGTGATACAATGCCACAGACTCAATAGAAAAACGGAGCACTGAGACTGAGACGTAGCATGCAGAACCTATAACAACATAAAATTACCTCAATTCTCCCAAATCCTCCTATTAAAATGTAGATAGATTTGACAAAATACATTATGTAGATAGTTTTGACAAAATACTAATTAAATACTTTAATTAAACTAAACAATGAATACACTGGCTTAGTTGCAGTGTCACGAGTGTAGGTGGAGAAGGAGCTGGTCCAGGAGTTTGAGGAAGAAATTAGTTTTATTACTTAAGTTCAAATGCCATATTGTAAACACACTGAGCATGGCGTTATTGTTTATTTTACTACCAGAAAAATATTGCCGTTTATTTTTCATAACCGGAAAACCAAATTGCGTTGATAGTTTACTCCTCCCTCCCCATGTGAGCCCCTCCTTAAGTCCTTGGTACCAAATTTATAGTGGAAACAGAAAAGTCTAGAGCCAACGTTAGCACAGATCACCGGTGTAGCCCTAATACTGGGGTAAAGCACCAGTGGAAATGCGGCATTGCTGCCGAATATCCCACCCATTGACAGGTGCCATGATAACGAGACTATCAGTGTTATTAATTTCACCTGTCAGAGGTCATAATGTTATGGCTGATCGGTGTATTTATACACACACATTTTGTGTGACCAGACAGGTCTGCACATTTTCCACACCTTTTTCCATAGGGTAACATGTCACAGCAAGTGTTGCAAAATTAATTAGCATTTTTGAAATTGTAAATGCTGACTGCGGATGACAATGAGTTAAAATGAAAATTCTAAATAGCAGTTTAGTATAGATACATATATATGGCACATAATCTTTGTATGACTTCTTTGTCCTCCTTATACAAGTGGGGGCAATATGCCAAGCAGTCAGGGCCGGCTCCAGGCATAAGCGGTCGCTTAGGGCCCCTGGCCGCTAGGGAGTCCTCGACCAGAGGGGAAGCCAAATTAAATTTTCCTTAGGGCCCCAAAAAAGCTAGAGCCGGCACTGCAAGAAGTTGTGGACCTTTTGATTTTTGTTTTAAATTAGAACACGTTCTGAAGACAAGTTGGTGCCACAGTGCACAATACAATAGGAAGAGCCAGGGTGGAAAAAGTTTTTTCCAGATTTCTTTAAAACTACGGCATGCAGCTTGGATATAAGGTAACATTAACATACCGACTGCCAAGAGCAATGCAATAAATTAAATTCACCCCCCAAAAAAGTTGTTAAAAATTTAATCCGTCCACCTTACTGATAGTTTAATGGCAATGCCCATTTCCAGGTAATGTTAGGTAGTTTCCCTCACGAGCTATCCGATTAGGATTGCACGTTAGATAGTATTAGTTGACGTAACTTAGCCAAGTAACTGCAGTTAGTTAACTTCATTAGTGTCAAATGTTACCCAGCAGTAGTGTGAAATAAGTAGCTAGCTACTGCGGCTAGGTAAATAAAATAGCTATAGTAGTTCTCCAATATAATACAAAACCAAGAAAATAATAAACCATTTCTAAATTCTTGTGAATAAAAAAGTAAATTTGGGAACAACAGAAATGGATTAGGTAGACTTTTCCTCGGTACTGGGAACAACCACTGAATGACATTTATTTGATACTAACAATTGACGTTGTTATGCGAACCGTAACTCACCACCAGAAGACGCCACACCACAGATAATTTGAATATAACTTTGATCCAGCGAGGTCGAGACTGAAAACGTTTTTACATACGTGTATCCAAAATAATTATATTGTGCTCCTGTTTTTCACAGCTCTTATAACTTTCCCGTAAATCTTTCCGGCAAGGAGATAATTCCGCTATGGCGAAAGGGAAGCGGAACTACGGACCCAGCCCTGGCATATACCAACTAACCAGCAATCAAAGTGAAGTAACGGTACCATGCCTTACACACAGCACATATGGTGTACTTTATTAGTAATATGTATTACTGGTTATTGATTCTGATTGTAACAGAAACACGTATTTCTGTGTACCTGCTTGTCATAAAAAATGAGGACGATTCGTCTGCCGTACAGTTTATACAAAGTAAGTTCGAATAGCATTTTGGGTGATGTAGTTGCTCCCTGAAAGCAACTCCAAATATTACAAATTAATATCGGGTCTTAACTAGTCTTCCAGCGTTTAACCTATAAACGCCATTCAATCTTAAAAACGTACAGACCCGTCTGTAATAGGGCATTTGTAAGCAGCTTTTTGATATCATACGTTTATAATTAGAAATGTTTTAAAATGCATAGAGCTCCGTATGCTTAAATTGGAATTTAAACCAAATGTATTATCGTATTATCAACTGAATCAAAATTGATTGCGTGTAGCTTGTCTAAATATTGTTGAAGAGTTTTGCTCTTTTTGCATAGGATTGCTTTTTTCCATATGCGTCCCAGACTTGAAATAGTTCAGACCCAATAATATCATTTGCAGACTATTTAATGAAGATGGCTTCAACACCACTTTTGCTACCATTTCTTCTTCATACACTATAAATCTTATATCCCCATTACTTAAAAATGGCAAAATGCAGGGAATAAGTGCATTTATTTTGACTGTTCTAATTATGTTTTTAATTGGAATATAATAGCAATTAGGTACCTCAGAGTTTTTTTGTATTTGGCCAATAAACCACTGGTGAATGCTGTCTTCAGGCATTCAGCGTTGCATCATGCATAAGAACAGCTCTTAGCATGTGATAGCAGCCATAAACCTCACCACCTCGTGTCTTATTGCATGAATATAGAAGGGTGATAAACCGCTATGCATTATAACCAAGTTACACAAGCACCACTCCACCTCCACCGCACTCAAAGTCAGGTTCAGGCCTATTTGATTAATTTTAGACGTCATCAAAAAGCATTGATTCTCTTGCTTTAAGCAGAGATTTGAATGTGTGCACCTTTTGTATGTGGCAGATCCTACTTCACATCCCATTAGGAAAATACACACTGTAATATTAATATGACATCATGCTCAATTTTTTAAAATATATATATATACACACCCATGGAATATTTACTTATATGGAGGCAGGGTCAATCAGGTTTTGTCTTTTGTTTTACAAAACTGAAAAGATTTGATAGAAAACATCTGCCTGCTGAAGGAAAGTAGGTAAAGTTCCCCTCTGGTTGGTCACTTCGGTGCTACAATGGAGACAAACGTGCATCAAGCATGTCTGCGAATACAAATACAATCACGCCTGATAAGGCCCTACGGATGTGTAGCAGGCAGGACCCCACCTTATATGCTATAAAATACCTGTATTCACTGATTTACGTCTGTTTTTACTTCCATTTTTCTAGTAAAACATAGAAAGTATTTTCTTCCCTTTCTTGGCACGCTTTGCTATCCACCACTCTGCAATTTAACTATCCATCTTGGGTTACATTCCCCCGTGAATGTTTGTTTATAGTTTGTCACGCCGAGGTTGTATTCCGAGGTCCTTTGCTTTCTGGAGACCGGGCTCTGTGCCTTTCTCTGTGAGGTGCGGTTGTATTCCTATCAGGGATTTACCAAAGTTTAGTTTCCCATTGGGTGCACTAATGTACGATTTGCTGCTAATTAGGGAGGGAACAGGCATTATCGGATTGACAGGGGAGGGAAGAAGCCAGGGGTAAAAAGAGGGTGGGGAAAGGAAAACAGGGCGAGTTTTGGAGGATAGCAATATGGGTTTCGCCCATACCTCGAGAGCTCTATGGAGGGGATAGGGGTTGTTTGTCCTGCCTGTCATGATGTATATTTTCCTAAGTTATTGCCACATCAGATGTTTCTGCCAACAAAGATGGAACAAGTAAGACGGCAAACCTGCAGCTGCTTGAATGAGTGGGGAGAAGCAACCAGTCCAAATCATTAGGTGAGGGGGAGATACATTAATGCGCCACATCTCCGATAAGGGAAGTGACCACTACCTTGTTTGTGTGGTTGTGTGATATTGATTGTGTGCATTTACTAACGTCTATGAGCCTGCGTGACTGAAAAGCCACAACAGAGTGTGATATACATTCCAGCTCGAATCGAGATGGGACCATACCGGTCGAATCAACAGTGTTTACAGGCCATCAATGATGTCTTCATCATTGTTTTTTTTGGGGTACAGATATCTTCAATCAGAGGGACTGGAGATGAGACCGTATCCCATCTATACCTATATATCTATACCTATATGTTGTTTTTGTTAGGACACAGGGATTGCACACAGAGGGTGTGTTCAGGGCCCTGGTCAGCGTTTATAAATTAAAAGGGTGAGGAGAGGTAATGGAGATCAAAATACAAACCCTTTTCAAAGTTTTGTCTCTGGGGTGGCCTCCCCGTGGTGGTTTGGGAGGAATGGGCGTTCACAGTTGTAACTTTGGTGGCTGCTCCAGCACCCTCCATCTCCTGGCCATCTTCCTCCTCCGAGTTGTAGCCTCCTCTTGTCCATCTTTTGTTGTTTTGGCCTCAGCCCCAAGCTGCTCCTCCCTGGGAGCCCCCAAATACCTCCCGAGGGTCCCAAAAGGTGGCAGGTGTGTAGGGGCGGGGCTAGTGGTGGTGCTGCTTCCCCCAGAACTCAAAGACTCTGAGGGCAGTTGACATACCACAGTTCATACTTGTGAATACAGACAGAGAACCCTTACTAACAGTGACACAAGAGGCCTGCGAACCAATTAATGAGACTACCTTACCTGTTGGATTGAATGTGTATTGTGCCATATTTATGTAACCATAAATATATTAACTTTTTTTATCAAGCTTTGTGTCACACTAAATTTATCTTCATGAAAAGATTATAATGATATTTATAGTAATATTTTGCCACCACCAAAGCATCCCCAGACCATCACATTGCCTCCACCATGCTTGACAGATGGCGTCAAGCACTCTTCATTTGGTCTGCATCTCACAAATGTTCTTTTTTGTGATCCGAACAGCTCAAACTTTTTTCTAATCTTCCTCTCCTGTGTCTGTGTTCTTTTGCCCATCTTAAACTTTTCTTTTTATTGGCCAGTCTGAGATTTAGCTTTTTCTTTGTAACTCTGCCTAGAAGGCCAGCATCCCAGAGTTCTCTTCACTGGTGACATTGAGACTGGTGTGTTGCGGGTACTATTTAATAAAGCTGCCAGTTGAGGACCTGTGAGGCGTGTTTCTCAAACTAGACACTAATGTATTTGATATAACGTGAAGGTACAGCCTATTCTTTTATATGATTTTATTGACATTTTAAAGACACATGACAACTTGACATTACCCATACAAACATCAGTTTCAACAAACATAGACAAGTGCAAGACTTCAAATGAATGTTGCACTGCGTGGGTCTGTGTGTGTGTAAGAACAAGAAAGTAATTGAGAGGAATGTCGACTGTTCTTTCATAGCATTGTGTTTACCAATGTATATAAAAAGAAACAATTCCAAGGGAAGCATGCAGGTGGGACTACATCAGCAAAAAAAAAAAAAAATATGGTTGGTTGGTTGCTAAACAAAGAAAAATCACAAGTCCTTACCAAGAACAAATTCCAAATATGTATATTATATTTGTGGTGTTACAGTTGATAAATCATTGTATTCTTTACCTGTTCTTGGGTAGTTATAAGAGTTAGTATTGGTTGTGTTGTCACCATGGGCACACTGCCCAAACTTATGATTGCCATTTGGCAGACCCAGAGTCAAGTGTCCTACTTTTTGGGTAGTGGAGTGCCGTGTGTAACAGAATAGACAACACAGTGCAAAAAGAATTTGCAAGAGGGCATTGTTGTGATCATATGAGTGTTTTCATGAAATGGAGTTAACACGATTGACACATGGGATTTATTCTGCGGAAAAAAACCAAAGTGAGGTTGTTTTGACCTGGTTTCTTTTTTACCACTGAGTAGGCTTTGGTGTTCAGTCTGTCGAGCCTGTTTAATGATAATCCTATCAAATCCACATTGTAGAAACTTGGTGTGCATATCATTAGCTTTACACTCAAACTATGTCTGTACTACAGTTATGTAGTAGGAGTTGTAAGAATTGACACACCGGTATGTTTTTCATGGTAAGCGTTTCTCAAAATTCCTAAGGATTCCATTATTTTTTATTGCTGTATAATAGATCACCGACTTACATTGTCTAAAAAACACCATGCCTCCAAATACTTCTTGAAAGGATGACACAGCACAGCAGGGTGACAAGCAAATTTCCAACACACACAGGTGCTACCAGAGACCCATCACCAAGTGGTAACTCCAAACTCACAGGATCGTGCTTCTACATTGGGGTAGGGAGAACTCAGTTAGCTTTCACTGTCACATTTTGTTTCCACATTTTAAAACAATGGCATTGAAACTGAAGTAGATACAAAAGCATGACTAATGATAAATTCATCACAGCATTTTTCTAAATGTGGACACCGAACATTACATTGTGTAGTGTTAAGGGCATAACATATGAGAATGTCATTAATATACCTGTAGATGTTGGATCTCAAGCCATTGGCATGTGCTTAAGTTGTGAACAGAGCAGGGTGCATCAAAGATTTTGTGTGGAGGGAAAGAAAGATGTGTACCTTAAAACAAAATAAATAAATCAGTAAGAATGAAAGAAAACAGATGATTTGCCATTATAACAAAAACATTGTATAATTACAATAATAGGTTTATCTTATTTACAGACACAGCAGAATCTCTGGAAAGATCAATTCTCTAAACACTAGCAGTATTGCAGGCTGTAAAGGGTACAGACACAATTACTCACATGTATTAGTCCTAAGTATTAACTTTGGATGTTCAATTT
The DNA here is from genome assembly GCA_016801175.1 of Esox masquinongy. Lineage (NCBI taxonomy): Eukaryota > Metazoa > Chordata > Actinopteri > Esociformes > Esocidae > Esox > Esox masquinongy. The sequence goes on from JACXGI010010643.1 coordinate 16,718, forward strand.
TTACGAGTTCAAAACTCTTCCCTGCAAGAGAAGGCTTATGATACCGGCCATGGATTGGGACTGTTGCTCTGAAACCTCCTTGGTCCAGAAGAGGATACACAAAAATAGTAACTTTCTCTGACACGTGTGCTGGAGCCTCCAAGTCAACTGGTGAACTCAAAAGGACCTAACAGAAAAGGGTACAAATGTGTTAAAAAGCAGAGCCTCTTCTCTTGTTCAGCAAAAAAAGCCTCCCTATTTTTTTCAGTGTATGCACTGACAACGTGGCAGGAGTAAATATAACCATCAAGCTTTATCTTTCTCATGTCACTGGAGTCCACAGAATTGAAAAAACATGCATAACACTTAGTGTGTTATGTTTGTTGAACTGTACTGAGACTGAGTAGTGGATAACATTTACATGTAGTATTTTTGCAGTCTTGCCTCTGAACCAGGCACTTTCAGAATCAGATAGGGCATGACATTCTCTACACGTACAGCCACTTTTCAATAAAATTCCAATCTACAGAATAAATAGAATTCGAATGTATTTCACCTGCTGCTTGTTGAGTTGTGGGAGGTAATCCCAGACAAAATATCCACATAGGTGTGGCTATTAAACCAAATGGTCTGCATATGGTTCTGTCCTTTTTATTTTTATTTCCGTTTTTTATTTTTAAAACAGTTGCAGAGTGGATTGAACCTCAGGCTGTGGCAGAACTGTACTTTTTTTAAATTCTGACTCAAGAATTTTTAGAATCTATTTTTTATGTATTCATGTTAAAATGTCTTATAACATGTGTATATTTTGTTGTTGCAGTTTAATATATTGTGGTGCAAATGCCTCGATAGGAGAAAGCTGGCAGGTTCTGGAAACCTTCCAGGGGCACCCAGAAGGGCCAGCTCCTACCCCGCACAACTGCATCAACTCAAGACCTCTGGGAAGGTATAGAGGCTCCCAGAGAGCAAGTAGGGGGATTAACTGCAACAGAAGCTTCAGAAGAAGTTGGGAGAAGTTCTAGGAGATCAAGAGGTGGAAAAGGCAGCAATAGAGTGCAGACAGAGAGTGACCCCAAGCCATGCTGCCCTCAAAGCTGCATGGCCCAGGGACACAGGAGCCCGGGAGGGAGGAAGACAGGTCGGGGAAGAAGGGTGGAGAGGCAGCCAAGAAAGCAACCGTCGGAACCCAAATCTCCTAAACCGCCATCAGGAGGGCGCTGCAGAGACAATCCCGCCTCCCTGCAACAGCAGTTTTTCTGTTTAATTTCTCCCTCATCTCCTCACCAACCACTTTTCTTTAATAAAAACACCAGAGCCCTTAATACATGCCCTTAACACATGCTTGTTAAAAGCAGAGCTGAAAAGCTCTGCTTTTAACAAGCATCAAAGGACAGAGGGAGGCAATATATACGGATCTTCTCCCAGACTTGGTCTGAAAAAACGGCTGTGTGGCTGCACAATTCTAAACACTTGTTTCCCCTGCCTACTATTCAGGGGACAAAAACAGGTATAAGCGACTTAAAGGACTTTCCAGCATGAGTAAAGAAACACGATTCAAGCAAAGCACATCTGGAATGCACACACAAGTAAGTTTCCTCCAATCAGCAGGGAGTACCTGAGGTCAGTGGCTCCTGATCGGTTAAGCAGTAAGAACATTGACTATGCATGTATATATCAGGGCTTCCATTATCCGGCTATAGTCGGTTTGTGGATGATAAAAGAAATGAAAATGAAATGAAAAGCTGGTAAAAATAATTGCCTGCCAGCCAAATTGTCTAGAAGAAAAGCAATTGAAGTGTACCCTAACTGGCAAAAACTGCCTTAATTACCCCGATTTACAGTGTGCCCACAGAGAGGGGATTCTCTTAAATAAAAATGGCATCAAGATTGTGTCTTCAAGAGGAAACGGCAACCAGGCAAAGGAGTTGCTTAAAAAGCTCCTTGAAGTATTTGGGCAGTTTAGATTTCCCAACTACAGTAGCACACTTTGAGCAGGGCCAAGATCCCCCACAAAGGCCGAAATGCTCCATTTATATGCCCAACAACCCTGTGCAATTGAAATAAAGTGTGCACCGTGAAAACGAAGCACTATTCATCTCCCACTGCATACGTTTCATAACAGCTGTGTTAAATGTTCGCTCTCAAAACATTGTAGGCTAACTAAATCAAACATCCAGGGCTAAAACTCAGGTCCCAAAACTAGCCCAACACACACACACACACACACACACACACACACATGTATGTATAAATGAAAGTTTAAGTAGTAGGCTTGACTACACTCCTTGATACTAGATCTTGGGCTAGTACTACATGACCTTACATGGATTAGAAAAAATTGAAAATGTAAATCCATTCAGTGCTTTTTTTTCAGTGACATATACAGTATACTGCTAGTCATTCCTACTGTTTACCTGTAAACCAGTGTCTTCTTTCAGAGATGCAAGTTGGTATGGATCAATGTATATCCCACTGGGTAGTCGGTAAACCAACAGTGCCTCTAGGCCATCTAGAGAACCAGGACTGAAGCCTATTGTGGTGACCAGCTCTCTAAACACAGAGTAACCCAAGATAAGGATCAGTCATTACAAAATCAACATCTTGTAATTGAAATTATTACCTACAGTATGCAGCCTTCCTCATAATAACATTGTTGTGTATTTCCCTGATGGTCATCTTACCTGTGAAAACCATTTTTCTTGATATCCACTGTTACTGATAGAGTCTCCAGCCATTTCCTTGACAAACCACAATTATTTTCTGCAAAAAGGGGATCAAAGGCCCTGATTTAAAAAAAAAAATGTTTCATTACTGCAATCTATGTATGTTTCCACTTGCTGGTCCTGCGTTGAGAAGGCATCCCAAATCATTTTTGAAAGTACTATCTGCATATGCTAGCTGGAATCCTCCATTTACGTTGATGCGTTAGGACTTTGCAGGTAGTGTTCAGAAATATGGTACAACATGGGCTACATTCAGTTTGTCAGCTATATTGAAGCCATGATAATGGAACCACAACCATCTTCTTCATACAAACACAGAAAGTGGACAAAATAACAGAAACACCACATAGAAAGACTTAATTTGAAGTAACCAAATCACAATTATAAACAGCCTTAGAGGTCACATTAGGTTGATCGCCAATTAGTAGTACGTGTCAGCTGTAAATAATATCTGACAATTAGCACATGGATATAAGTTTTCAAAGCAACATGAAGCAATGAACAGAGTTCCAAAGAGGCCAAAATCAGTGCCCAAACTGCAGGTTGCATCGTCACAAAAAAATACAAAATAATAGCTAGTTGATCCCTCGAGGCCACATGCATCAAATCCCATGTGTAATGCCGGAAGTCATTCAATGTTAATGGAGCAGTCCGAAACTATGTTCGGAAATGTCGCACTGGACAGCGTTGTTTCGGTAGCTTACGCGTTAAATATTTTCAGATCTTGCGGGGGGTTTTTGCATATAAGGTGCCACCAGAAAACGGACAAAGCTGAAATACTCTTCACGGCCTGTAATCCTTGGGATAGGTTCCTGCAAGTGAATCGTTCATACAACCAACATACTAATAATTGCGGTCAGCGGATTTCCAGAGCTGTACAACGAGTCCGTTCAGTTAGCTAGCTAATATAATAAGTTGTCAACAAATACAAAAACACTACACTAGCTGCTGCTACTCTGTAGCTAACGTCTCCACATATTTCCCTAATCCTACCTGTGCTCCCAATAGATGAACATCATACTACTGCAAGCTATGAGTCGTCCGAAGTGGTTAGCTTGTGGCGTGCTGGCATAACAGCAAGTTTAGTTGTTTATCGATGTTTGAGCATAGTCAGCTAAAGAATAATCCCGTGATTGGCAGTCCCCAAATAGGAAAAAGCTGAACTTCTTCGCCACCCACGCATTACCCAACTCGCTCACTACGGTTTCCTTAATTGAAATGAGCAGTCGAGCCCAACGCAATCAGCTTGTACGCACGAATGAAAACAAGCAAGCCGGTCTATTTCGCTAAAAAAAAAAAGAGCAAAAAATAATTTCCTTACGTTAACCTTGAGCCAATAACATTTTCTTTATTTGGGGAAAAATATTTGTGTTGTAATGTACCTGCTCGTGTTGATCCAAAAAGGACCAAGTAAACAGTAACGGCACATGGGCTGAAAAATACAAACATGAGTAAATTGCTTTAGACGAAAAAAACCGAGTCGCAGCTCGTAACGTCTTGTGTTTACGAAAGAACCGAAATGAAGGACCCCATTCCAATATGCGGTTCATTATAAAGCCGGATAAAAGTCAAATGAATTGCGATAATTGTAAAGCACAATTCTCCTAAATCAGGAAGTGAGTCCGTTTTTACCTTCGCAAAAGGAGCAAGCCATGTTAATTATCACGTATATACATATGTATGCAAGTAATAAAAAATGTTTTGAACAAGGATATTTAAAGGTGTCCCTTACAGCAGCGTTCATGGAATATCAGAAACTCAGAATGTCTGACTTGCAGGCTGAATGATCGAACACTAGATAGGCTGATGTCATAGAGCCCCTATACATCAAACTGGAGCAACTTGGAAGAAATCTCTCCTCAGCTCTGTTCTAAGCTAGTTACAAGAAATGCATGGTAGAAGTGGCATTTTAACAACAGTTATATTTCCTTAATAGTCTCGTTTTCTCTATTCCGAGCTGAGTTTTAAAATGGCACGTGACGCTGTTGGCAACATTGTAGGGTGCCTGAGCACATCCAACTGGATAAATATACTACATACACCGATCAGCCATAACATTATGACCACCTGTCTAATATTGTATAGATCCGCCTTTTGCTACCAAAACAGCCCTAACCCGTTGAGGCATGGACTCCACTAGACCTCTGAATGTGTGCTGTGGTATCTGGCACCAAGACATTATCAGCAGATCCTTTAAGTCCTGTAAGTTGCGAAGTGGGGCCTCCATGGAAATGACCTGCTTGTCCAGCACATCCCATAGGTGCTCGATTGGATTGAGATCTGGGGAATTTGGAGGCAAAGTCAATACCTTGAACTCGTTGTTGTGTTCCTCAAACCATTCCTGAACCATTTTTACTTTGTGGCAGGGCACATTATCCTGTTGAAAGAGGCCAATGCCATCAGGGAATACCGTTGCCATGAAAGGGTGCACATGGTCTGCAACAATGCTCAGGTAGGTGGTACGTGTCAAAGTAACATCCACATGAATGGCAGGACCAAGGTTTCCCAGCAGATCATTGCACAAAGGATAACATTGCCTCCGCCGGCTTGCCTTCTTCCCATAGTGCATCCTAGTGCCATGTGTTTTCCAGGTAAGCGACGTCGTTTTCCAGCCATCCACATCATGTAAAAGGAAACGTGATTCATCAGACCAGGCCACCTTCTTCCATTGCTCCTTGGTCCAGTTCTGATGCTTACGGGCCCATTGTAGGCGCTTACGGCAGTGGACAGGGTCAGCATGGGCAACCTGGTCCTGGTCTGCGGCTACGCAACCCCATACGCAACAAACTGCGATGCACTGTGTTGTGACACCTATCAGTACCAGCATTAACTTTTTCAGAAATTTGAGCTGCAGTAGATCGTCTGTTGGATTGGACCACACCGGCCTGCCTTCGCTTCCCACGTACATCAATGAGCCTTGGCCACCCATGACCCTGTCGCCGGTTCACCACTTTTCCTTCCTTGGTACTGACCACTGCAGACCAGGAACACCCCACAAGGGCTGCAGTTTTGGAGATGCTCTGACCCAGTCGCCATCACAATTTGGCCCTTGTCAAAGTCACTCAAATCCTTACGTTTACCCATTTTTCCTGCTTCTAACACTTCAACTTTGAAGAGAGAATGGTCACTTGCTGCCTACTATATCCCACCAACTGACAGGTGCCATGATAACGAGATAATCAATGTTATTCACTTCACCTGTCAGTGATTATAATGTTATGGCTGAACAGTGTATATCATATATCTGAACTGAATGTATACCAAATTCATGAACTTATCTGACACACAAGATCTGTCAGTCGTAAAATCACTACCCAATCCAAATGGGATCCGATGTCGGCCATACCCAGTCAGAAAAAATGTCAACGATGAGGGTTAATTGGAACCAAATTGTGCCAGATATATATTAGACCCATATTTTTCTGAAAGATGGAAAATGCCTGCTCTATTCCCACACAGGCCAGTCAAATTGTTTTAACTTGTGTGGCAGTGAACCTCAACTTTTGACACACATTTTGTTATAGTTCAGCCAGTCAAATATATGGTTTATGCTATACAGATTTTGTTTTTTCAGAAAGTTCTCTAACTTAAATCTTTGAAACAAGTGGTCTGTGTTTTGAAAAGCGCAACATCTCCAAAAAGCACTCTTTGTCTTCCATTAATTTGTGTGCTTTCATTTGTTCTTTAAATAGGGTATTAATTGAGCATATACATTACCTGACCTGTTCATGCCAGCTATGGACATGTTCTGTGACATACCACTTGACCTATTACAATAAGGGCGAAAAGCAGAGCTGGGAGATAATCCTGCATCTATCAAACTGGTAGTTTTGTTGGTCCAGGCACATTATCCAAAGATTGTAGCTGGGTGTCTCTGAGAAGGAGAAACATCTAATAGAAAATCTGTTATTAAACACAGATAAAGGTCAATTTATTTAATGAGTTCCTGGGAGCTGTACACAAGAAGCATATCACAGGCATATTAAACATTCTGCAATGATAATATCTTGTTCATTGTACCGCCCTCAGTCGTGTCGCTGCTATTGTTATTGACATTCTACAGATGCTGCAGCCCTGTTGGTGGTTAATGGTAGTCGTATGTACACAGGATGTTGGCCATTAGCCAATCAGCGTTTTATGACAGAAATGTATCCACCTATCTACGAATTCACAACTTGTAATTCCCCACCTCCGATTTTGTAATGAATGTAGCATCCAACCTGAAGATCATTGACGTCACGATTTGACCTGGAGTTCCGTTGTCCTGAAAGATCTCCATGAATCTTAGCTCATTGTGAGGTGCGAAGCTGAACCAGCCATATTCATTTCCAACGAACCTGCATTACCTGCTATATTTTGTTTACATTTAAAACGTGCGTTTGTATGTCAAACATTTTTGCGAATTATGTTACATATGTGGCGCTGTAATTGAACAATCTCACCCTAAAACGTTTGAATACAGTAAAAAAAATGCAATTTGTCGCTAAACGGTGCGGGGTGAAATTCAGCCCACCATCCGTCGTATTGCTTTATGAAAGTAAAGATACCAAAACGATACGTAAACGAATCATACCTGTGAGGAACTTTTCTAAATGCTCAGGTAGGAAAACAACTAATATACTGCTTACACAGAAAAAAAATCGATCCTCGTAAAAAGCCTTCAGAGGGCATGGTGATATCCATAATTTATCTGTCTTAGATCGATAGGCCCTATATGGCAACAACAAAGTACAACTACCTAGAACACTCAACATATTTTGGGTACCATTGGGGAGTTGCTAATAAGGGTGCCCACCTAGTGTGTTTTGGAGGGGTTTGGCAATTTTAATGGGGTGAACATGTTACAATCGTGCACCTTTAAAGACAATATGTAGAATTTTCGCTTTGTAGGCTATAAGAAAATGTCCGGAATATGCGCAGTAATAGTGGAATGATAGTGTTGAATCACATTTATTTTGGTGCATAAAAGAGAATCCTAAAATTGGTCAAATGGAAGAGCTGCCCCATCCCTTGTCCTCCGCCATCTCTATTAATAACGGTGTTCACACTGTCAAACAATATGCGTCTGGCAGAAGTCCATTTCTTTGGAGGGCAATGTACATCAGTGTGACTCCTCTGCTGGACTACATTTCAGTACATTTTTTATGTTGAATGCTTTAGGTGGAGTGTACGCTAATTGCTTTGATATGTTTCCGAGCAGAAAATGTTACACAGTCTTTACAATCCATGTACCGCAACACAACATACATATTCACTCTGAGTTTGATTGTATTTATGATGGGACCTAAGTGCAGATGGTCTTTATTCCAGACGTGCTGTAGTCAGAAACTTCCAGAACTTCTGTCTTTATAGGTGAATGATAAATGTTCAGTGATCTTGCAAGCATACTATTTATAACATGAAAATATTCCTATCGAAATATCCCTTTCAAATATTGAATATTTACAATTCATAACTGGCCAGACGTTGATTATACGTTTAAGTTTATTCGACAATACACTCTGGTTTTGTACTTTTCAATGATATGTATTGCTTTGCAAGTACGCTTGTTGCTATCCCATGAACATAAATGACAGGACTGCATTTCCTGTGGTTGAGCCACTTCCGTTTCTGATACTGCACGGAAAAGCAACGGGCAAGGGACAGTTTCACAGTATTTAGGGTATATTTGGGAGGAACATCTTTGCAGAATAAATGGTGTACATACAGTCAGGTAAAAGTGCAGCCCCAGGAAAGTTGTCTTTTTTTGGACATATTTGGACACTGCTAAATTCCAGCCACAGTTTTTGATAAAGTTCACCTAGTTAACTAAATAACAACAAAAAACCTATGAAACAATATGTAATTAAAATATACAGACATGCAATTTAATATTACGGAAAAAATAAGTACACCCATTGCTTCAATAGCTGGTGTTGCCCCCTTAGCTGAAATAACTTAATGTAGCCATTTCTTGTGTCTCAGTCTCTTACATCAACTAGAAGGAATTTTGATTTTGGATGGAGAACCCCAAAGCATTTCGGTAGGATTGAGATCTGGGCTTTGACTTGGCCATTCCACAACCCTCCATTTCTTTTTGAGCCATTCTGTTGTAGCTTTGGCTTGTGGTGTTTTGGATAATTGTCCTATTCATATTTTACTCAATGATGGCAAGTTGGCTAGGTCCTGAGACAGCCCCAAACCATAATGCCACCACCTCCACTTTATAATTGGTATGAGGTTAAAGGTTCAAAGGCAGTGTTTTGTTTTCACAAAACATGGCATCTGGCATTGCAGCTAAACTCCATTTTAGAGTCATCTGTCCAGAGCACATTGTTCCTGTAGTTTAGGCCTTCAGCTAGGAATCGTCTGGTCAATGTCAGTTGTATCTTAATATTCTTTAAGAGCAAAGACTCCTTTCTAGCTGACCTGCAGAAGGTGCGGTTGCACCAGGGCCCACGCTGGGTGGGCGGCCATTCTTGGTCTCTCATAAAAACATTTTGTATTTATATTTTACATTGTGTGTTTCTATTCTGTTATCACGATCCGAAATCAGTATATCTACGGCAGGATACGCCAGTGACTAAGAGGCCTCCCAAATGCTGTTTCTAGCTAAGAGTTTCCCCTTAAAACCTATTCACAAAGCTGCTGAGACCAACTTTTACTAAGGAATGGGGAGAAATCTTGAGCTAAGAAATTACTATAGAGGTCATGTTCCATGAAAAAGCTTACTATGCCCCCAGTGATTGGCTGATAAGGGATGGGTCTCTGTCAGTGAATTCATCATAGCAATACTGTAGAAGAATGTGTCATGTTGCCACATTGAAATGAAGATATTAAAATAAAAGTGTAGGTCAAGAGTCAATGATTAAACATGAAACCAAGAATGATATACTGACTAGTCAAGTATATGTTCAGCTAATTGTCAACCTCTTACATGTCTGGAAGCACATAAACAATTAATGGATATGCAAATAAGCAGCCTTTAAATTATCACTCGAACAACCATGGCTGTTATTAAGACGTGTGAAACTACATTGTACAAACAAAAACCAAACTGGACGCAATAACAGCTTTTACTTCTTAGCAAACTTGTGCATGAAAGGACATTAAAGGAAAATTTGGAGTTGGGATAACTTCTAAAAAAACCCCCAAAAAGTATGGAAAAATGTGCTTTCAGATTAATGTAGCTTTCCCACTTCTTTCCAGAACCACTGATGAGTGAAAACCACTGGTATTCTTTTCAGTGTCAGGCAACAAACTACCACAATTAATAGGACATTAAGCTACACTAGACCACAGTGTTTTTTTCCTCTATCAGTAAATGTATGTGGACTATACAAAAATGAACATAAATGTATTTCTGCATACATTAACCTTGCTATACTGTAAGGGAAAAAATTATTTGATCCCCTGATGATTTTGTATGTTTTCCCACTGACCAAGAAATTATCATTCTATAATTTTAATGGTAGGTTTATTTGAACAGTGAGAGACAGAATAACAACAAAAAAATCCAGAAAAACCCATGTCAAAAATGTTATAAATTGATTTGCATTTTAATGAGTGAAATAAGTATTCGACCCCTCTGCAAAACATGACTTAGTACTTGGTGGCAAAACCCTTGTTGGCAATCACAGAGGTCAGACGTTTCTTGTAGTTGGCCACCAGGTTTGCACACATCTCAGGAGG
>JACXGI010010644.1:0-27090 GCA_016801175.1 Esox masquinongy
TCTGATGCTTTGGAAGCTCTCTGCGGACCATGGCTTTTGCTCTGAGATGCAACTAAGAAAATGTCAGGAAAATCCTTCTAGAACAGCTGAACTTTATTTGTGATTAATCAGAGTCACTTTAAATGATGGCAGGTGTGTAATGACTTCTATTTAACATGAGTTTGAATGTGATTGGTTAATTCTGAACACAGCCACATCCTCAGTTATAAGAGGATGTGCACACTTATGCAACCAGGTTATTGTAAGGTTTTTATTTTTCATTTTTCCCCCTCGAATATTTCAGTTTGTTTTTTAATTGAATTGTTCACATTATAGGTCACATTAAAAGTGGAAAAAGTTCTGACATGATTTATCTTTGTCTCATTCTTTTACATCAAAAAAACCTGGCATTTTAAAAGGGGTGTGTAGACTTTTTATATCCACTGTATGTTCTTGGTGTCGTAATTAAGAGAGGGACAAGACATGGGTGGAAAATTGAAGTCAAGAAGTATTTGCAAAATGCACGTAGGCAACCTGTATTTGGGTGAACCTTGGGCGGAGAGAGAAACTGATAAGAGGAATAAACCTAACTGGTTTAGACCAGATTAACATGTAGTGAAATGTCATTTATTTTGTGAGATGTTGTAACACTTTCTTACCTAATACAAAAAGGAGGTTTTCTGAAATGTTCTTCAGACAGACTCTCACTGATCTTGTGTTAGTGTCTTTCTGTCTCTATTTGCAAATATTATATAATAAACTATTATTTGTGTTTAAGAGCATTTGATCTCTTTCTTACCTTCCTTAGTAAGAGTTCTAATCGATGGAATTGTCATCACAGCAATCACCAACCCAAGACAAATGACGACTAAAATAAAATTGCCTGGTCTATGAAATCTCAGTTCCTATTGCATGCTGCTATTGCATGGTAAAGATTTGGTGTAAAAATGAATCCACGGATCCGTTCATGGATACATGCTGGTGGCGGTGTAGTGGTGTGGTGAATATTTTCCTGGAACACTCTTGGTCTCTTGGTTCTACTCGAGCAAACCTTGACAATACACCACATCTGAACATTGTGGCTGACCAGATGCATTCCTTCATCTGTTCAGATTCCTTGAGTAACCTGCGCAGTCCAACCCAGTAGAGCATATATGGGATGACATTGAACAGCCAGCATGTTCACAGCATGAATATACACCATCCAATCTGCAGGGACTGTGGGTTAGTATTATGTCCACATGAACCCTACAGAACTTTCCGACAACAGGCAGAATCCATGATCTTAAAAATTTGGGAATGTTTTCGATGCAAAGGGTTTCCCATCCAGGTCCGACTAGAGGGCAACCTAATAATCTGCCTACTGAATGTATAATACGTTTCAATTTAGCTATGTTGATTGCACCAACTGTTTCTGATCATTTTAAAATGAGACCATGTTTTTCTTCACAGTCGGCATCTAACCAGCAGTGGGTGAATGAACAGTGTGTGGCTGGGGTATCAAGGGTCCTTTATAGTGCTCCAGGCAGGATGGTTGGATGGAAGCACAGGTCCAGCAATAGATAGAACTGTCCTTACTACCCACTGGAGGGAACTGCATGGCCAATGAGTAGGTAGCTATTGAATAATAAATGTAAAGCAGGTACAAGACAGCCTATGTTTTGCTGGCTAACATTGTATGACTCTCTGTCTAGCAGATTACTAAGGGGCAAGCCCCTGATTATAACAGTGTCTATCAATTTCATTCACTAATTAGCATAGCCAGTTCAGAAAGGAAACCCGAGCGGTCATTGTTCAGTGACATATCAGCTGACGCCTGGCACCGCTCCTATCACAATATCAGATTTCATGCTGACTATTTAATTGTCAGGTTTCTCATTCAGTCTGATGTGCTCTGGTCTTAATAGCATAACCTAAAGCCAAAACCTGTATTAAAGTATTGTGCATATTTCTAATGAATGGTTTAACTAAAATGTGGTGTTTTCTGTCTGAAATAAGTTAAAGGGATAGTTCGTCCAAAATTCATATTTTTCTAAAAGTCCACTTCAAGACAGATATTCCTGAATGCACCTAGAGTAATTTTTTTAAATAATCCATTATTCAGTTCTGTCCCAGGCTGTAATTAGTGTTATTAGCATCGTCCAAATTCATGAATGGAAACGGTTTGTACCGCTATGACAAAACGTCATTGCAAGCGGAAAACTACTCTAAAACACCCCAAAGACAAGTGGTGTTGTTTACCTTTAAAGAACATGATGATGCTGTATTCCTCAAAATAAAGTTTACATTTTTTGCAATATAATTCTCATTTCAAATAAACAGGTACTTCCTGTGTTTATCAATCAGTTTTGTTCACAATTGTATCAATCCACGTGTTCTTTCGGGAAGAGTAAGTGTATACATCACAGTACACGAAAGTTAGTATTCGCTAGCTAGAAAGCAAGTTACCTATTTTGTCTTTGATATTCGCCTCGGACAGTCAAACTTTATTTTGTTGAGAGAGAAAGGAAAATACATATACATTATGTCTGACTCTGAATACGAGCAGGAAGAACATTTTTCGGGGGATAGAGCCTTACTTGTTCTAACCATAATACACAGATAATGATTTGATCGAATAAAAGCTTGCCAGCAGCTAAAGGGGGGCAATGGTGAACAAGTTAATCCCCAACCCTTGCCCAGAATATCTGGAGGCAATGTGTACTTTGTGTATTATAACATAGCAATCGGAAGTATTACTTACAATCTGTCTTGTCTCCACGGGTTGAACTGGGCAACTTGATGGAATTGCATTTGCCTTTAATCCTCTTCTAAGTGAACGTGGGTCACGGTGCTCTGTAAAAAAGGATATCCAGAAGTTCAAAGTTTATTTATCAAATGCACCGAATAACACAGTATCATCCTGCACAATGAAATTCTTGTGACATGGCACACAACATCTACGTAGGAAGAATTAAGAAATATATAAAGCAAAAATAGATCAAAAAATAGAGCAATAATATACATAACAGTGTAAACTACCAGCAGTTTTAAAAAGAGTAGGATGGGGAATATGAACGATATGGGTAGAAGTATTGAATATTATAGATATAGCAAGTATATGATATACATAACTATGTAAACTAGCAGGCAAAATCCAAAATACAAGTGCGTATGTCAAAAAGGCTCAGGCGAAGGTATAGACTAGGATAAGCTAAATCGTAAACACAGAAGGCATGCTAGGATCAAAGAACGCTAGAAAGCTCTTGAACAGGTTTAGTATTTCAGTGATTGGGAGCTGGGAGCTGGGAGGAGTGCTGCGTTTGTTGTGATTGGGATCTGGACAATCTTGGGATCTGGAGGATCTTGGGATCTGGAGGCTATAGGTCGTCCTGGTGATGGGATTGAGAGATGGAACTGTGAACAGACCTTACAGATATGGCAACGAGTGAAACCTCAAGTCTCCTCTCCCACATCCCTTGTACCTTTCTTATGACCATGGCATTTTCCACAATTACAAATATTATTCTGATGTCCACCAACAAAAATGGGCCAGCTAGGTGAAGCAACCTATCTTCACATAGCTTGTTGAGGTTAAAGTTCACACTCACCTCAATGACATCACTGCCGAAGAACGGAAGCTGTGTATGGTGGCTGTAGGAAATAGCTTGCTAGTGCCAGTTTGAATTAAGCCAATTCCGCCGGTGTCAGTGTACAGTTTAAAAAAATTGATGCTACCGTGACAGATTACTGAATGTAGTTTGAAGTGTTTTGGAGTAGTTTTCCGCTTGTAATGCAGCTTTGCGATAGGAGTACGAAACGTTTCCATTCATGAATTTGGAAGATGCTAATAACGCTATTTACAGACTGGGACAGAGCTGAATAATGGATTTGTTTGAAAAAATTACTCTATGTGCCTTCAGGAATATCTCTTTTGATGTAGACATTTAGAAAAATACAAATTTTGGACGAACTATCCCTTTAATTCTATTCATTACAAATAATAAATTATCTGTTCTAAACATGTCTTATTCTTCTCTGCGCTGCCTGTAGTATTACATTTCTTTGTGCACATGGGAGTTATCATTTAAGTCTTCTGTAGAACAAAACACTCAGACATAAGATCATGGCGTAAGAGTAAAATTATTTTTCCCCAAAAAATGAATAGCTCAAACTGCACACCAATCTGCTCTAAAGCCAGACAGAACGAAAGTAGAGTCCTGAACAGGAGGGCCTCGAGCGGGGAAATTGTGTTTTTAAAATTATTAAAACAATTAGAAAAATTGTAAATGATGACAAGTTCCTGAGGCCCATGTCAGTATGTGAGCCAGTTGCCACTTCTGGCTTATGGTTAATCTACACCTGGGGACAACACTGTCAATGTACAACAACATTTCTAAAAAAGTTGGGGCGCTGCGTAAAATGCATATAAAAACTGAATGCAATGATGTGCAAATCATTTATCTCTATATTTAACTGAAAATAGTACAAAGACAACATATCAAATGTTGAAACTGAGAAATGTTATTGTTTTTGGAAAAATACCATTTTGAATTTGATGCCAGCAACACGTTTCAAAAAGTTGGAACAGGGGCATTTTTACCACTGTGTGGCAACACCTCTTCTTTTAACAACACTCTGTAAGCGTTTGGGAACTGAGGAGACCAACTGCTGTAGTTTTGAGTGTGAAATGTATTCCCATTCCTGCTTGATATAGGATTTCAGCTGCTCATCAGTTCGGGGTCTCCTTTGTCGTATTTTTCATTTCATAATGCGCCAAATGTTTTCAATTTGGTGACAGGTCTGGACTGCAGGCAGGCCAGTTTAGCAACCAGACTATTTTACTACGGAGCCATGCTGTTGTAATACGTGCAGAATGTGGTTTGGCATTGTCTTGCTGAAATAAGAAAGGCCTTCCCTGAGAAAGACGTCATCTGGATGGCAGCATACAGTTAGGGGCCGGAAATAATTGGACACTGACACAAGTTTTGTTATTATTTTGTCTGTAGCAGCCGGATGAATTCTGAAGTGTAAGTGTAAAGTGTATTGTCTGTTCAGATTCAGCCAAATTCAGCGAAGTTGATTGGACGGTGCTTCACTTGATGCACAAATGGACAATGACCCAAAACATACTACGAAAGCAACCCAAGAGTTTTTTAATGCAAAGAAGTGGAATATTCTGCAATGGCCGAGTCAATCACCTGATCTAAACCTGTTAGAGCATGCATTTCTCTTGCTGGAGAAAAGACTTAAGGCAGAAAGACTCACAAACAAACAACACCTGAAGACAGCTGCAGTAAACTCCTGGCAAAGGATCACAAAGGAAGAAACCCAGCGTTTGGTGATGTCCACGCATTCCAGACTTCAAGCAGTCATTGCCTGCAAAGGATTCTCGACAAAGTATTAAAAATATTAAAAAATCAAAAAAGTATTAAAAAAGTATTAAAAAATAATTTTATTTATGATTGTGTTAATTTGTCCAATTATATTTGAGCCCCTGAAATAATGGGACTGTGTATGTAAGTGGTTGTAATTCCTAAACGTTTCATCAATTTTCTTCATCCCCTTGAATTAAAGCTGAAAATTAGCACTTCAATTGCATCTCAGTTGTTTTATTTCAAATAAAAATTAACATTTTATTTATGATTCTGTTAATTTGTCCAATTACATTTGAGCCCCTGAAATAATGGGACTGTGTATGAAAGTGGTTGCAATTCCTAAACGTTTCATCATTTTTGTTCAACGCCTTGAATTAAAGTTGAAAGTCTGCACTTCAATTGCATCTCAGTTGTTTCATTTCAAGTTCATAGTGGTGGCAAACAGAGCGCGAATTATGAAAATTGAATCAGTGTCCAAATATTACCGGACCTAAATCTATATGATTTCTTCTTTACATGGTAGAGTTTTAACTTGCATTTGTGGATGCAGCGACATACTGTGTTCACAGACAGTGGTATTTGTTAGTGTTCCTGAGCCCATGCAGTGATGGCTACTACAGAATCACGTCTGTTTTTAAAGCGCGTCTGTTTTTAGGCGCCTGAGGACCCAAAGATCACGGCCATCCAATATTGGTTTTCGGCCTTGTCCCTTGCATACAGAGATTTTTCCAGATTCTCTGAATCTTTTAATGATATTATGTATTGTGGATAATGAGATTCCCAAACTCTTTGCAATATTACGTTGAGAAACTTTATTCTTAAATTGTTGCTCATGCAGTCTTTCACAGAGTGGTGAACCCCTCCCCATTCTCACTTCTGACACACCCATCCTCTTTGGAATGATATTTTAATACCCAATCATATTACTGACCTGTGGCCAATTGACCTAATTAGATGTGTTATATTCAACCAGGTTTAGTTTTTTAGCATTACACAACTTTTCCAGTCTTTTGTTGCCCCTGTCCCAACTTTTTTAAAACGTGTTGCTGGCATCAAATTGAAAGTGGGTATATATTTTTCAAGAAACAATAAAATGTGTCAGTTTGAACATTTGATATGTTGTCTTTGTACGATTTTCTATTGAATATAGGGTTTAAATGATTTGCACATCATTGCAATCTGTTTTTATTTACATTTTAAGCAGAATCCCAACTTTTTTGGAAACGTGGTTGTACTACTGTAGCTAGGTTCAGTCAAGCTTACTGAGGGCCATCTGTAGTATCTAGAAAAATAAAGTAAATGGTGAATGATCTCCACAGCAATCCATGGACATCCATTGTTACTAGTCACCTATTCAGTCACATCCAAAGAAAGGGAGAGAGCAGAACCACCTCAGGTTAAATCCAGGTTAAAAATCTGAACTTTAATGACAATTCATTCCCACTAACCAGTTGCTAAGATTTGGGTTTGTACTAGCTGGGATGATCAAGACACACACACACACACACACACACACACACACACACACACACACACACACACACACAGATACACTAATCCACTCTTGACTAATCTGATATCTTGTTCTTAGACAGTCACAGTCAATAGAAAACAATGTCTAACAAACTTATTACAGCTATATCTCAATTCATAGTCTAACACACTCATTACAGCTGTATCTCAATACACAGTCTAACACAGTCATTACAGCTGTATCTCAATACACAGTCTAACACAGTCATTACAGCTGTTCTCAAAACACAGTCTAACATAGTCTTTACAGCTGTATCTCAATACACAGTCTAACACACTCATTACAGCTGTATCTCAATACACAGACTAATACACTCATTACAGCTGTATCTCAATACACAGTCTAACACAGTCATTACAGCTGTATCTTAATACACAGTCTAACACACTCATTACAGCTGTATCTTAATACACAGTCTAACACACTCATTACAGACGTATCTTAATACATAGGGATGATACCTTCCCTCTGACCTTATCCATTACCACCTCACTGGCTTGATATTATTAAAACCTATCTATGGTCTGGATAAATTAGAGAAAATACATCAAACACTACAAGGGGATGGGCACCAGATTGTCTTAGGGTTGTTCCATGTAATTAAAGTGATCACTTGTTGACCACAACCCTTTCGATTTAAACTTAACTTTACATATTTGCTCATGTAACACAAACACTAAAGTAAGACTTGTTCCAGATTGACCCCTATCGCAAACCCCACCCTACCAAACTATTTGTTTTTCCCAAAAAAAATGTGTTTCAGTCCTTAAATAAAATTCCTGGAGTGGACAAACACCTTCTAAACACGCAATTCAGCATGGTCTGGTACTTAATTGAAATGTTATCTGAATTGACATTTTACTTTTGGTTTACCACCACAAAGAGGGTCACTGGCCCAAGAATGCCCAGTCTTTTATTTCCGGTCATGAAGACAAGGAGACAAGGATGTCTCAAGGTAAAGTGAGGCTTTTACCACCACCTTTTTGTTAAATCTTCTGGCTTGAAAGGTTTTGATCAAATCAAAAAGGGATGTAGTCCAAAAGTGATTCAAATGAAGTCTGATCCTCCAAGATTACAGAAGGGGTGGAGCCCGATAGTGTCCCCATGTCACACCTGCCTCAGTCTCAGCACAGCAGTCTGACAGAGGTGCCACCATTTCTACATTGTTCAACATTCAACTTTAATCTTTTTTCTACTGACGTTTTTCCAGTGTGGCACTATTCTTTAGAGTGATCTGATTATCATCAGACACTGGCTTTCCTTCACATTTGCCACATAGCTATTAGCTTCTATTGGCTGGTCCATTCCATATCCCCCCAAGAGGGCCAGTACTGGGTAGATGTGGTGTTCCTATTCAAAGCAACACAGATTAAGGCTAATTGAGAATGTATTATCTACATGAGATATATGGATACTAGTTCAATCCAGGCTGGCTTGGTTCAGTCATTAGCCTGTCCTAAGAGCTTTGTGACGCTGGTATCAGGGAGAAGGAGGAGACTTTCTGAAGGCTGAGATGGAGAATGAGGAGGCACACACTCCTCTTGTGACCTTGCTGAGAGATAGGAAGACGATGTACTGAGATGGGAAGTAATTAAAATCCTTGCCAAGCGATGGAAGAAACACGTACCCACACACACACACACACACACACAATGTGATGGCGTATATTTTAGCATCAGTCTGCGTTACCATTTCTTTACGACAGACATTAAGCCACAGAAAAAAATCATAATAAATAAAACATTTTTATTGAACCTCCATTTGACTTCCAAGGGTGACTGAATATATTTTGCCAATTCAGTTTGCTATATCTCATATGCTTCGTTTTTGACTGTCACTGTAGGGTAGAGACAGTACACCTTTTGACTGTTAACGACAGTGAAGAAGTGGGGCCTTGGGAGCTGAAAGAGAATGGGCTTTCCTTGTAATATACAGTCTCTCTGCCTTAATGTGCTGACTGGTGCGTTTCAGTCTATCCCTATAGAGCTGTGTTTGTGCTGGAGGATAACAGCCCTAGACACTTGGAACACTCCAATACTTCAGAGTGAAAGAAATAAGCCTAAACTCGGATATGTCCGTCATAGAAATTACACGAAAGAGGAAAAAGTATTTTTGACTACCCTAATACAGTTGTGCTCAAATGTTTACATACCCTTGGAGAATTGGTATGGGCATGAGTGAGCAGGCAAAACACATGTCTTTTATTTCTTATGGGATTCACATTCAACTGTAGGTCATAACAGAATGGCACAATCATAAAACAAAACATGGCAACAAAGAAAAAACTGAACTGACCCCAGTTCAAAAGTCTGTATACCCTTAGTTCTTAATGCTTTGTATTTCCCCCTTTAGCAACAATGACAGCGTGCAGTCTTTTGCAATAGTTGTCTATGAGGCCCCGAATTCTTGCAGGTGGTATAGCTGCCCATTCGTCTTGGCAAAATGCCTCCAGGTCATGCAAAGTCCTTGGTCGTCTTGCATGAACCGCACGTTTGATATCTCCCCAGAGTGGCTCGATGATATTAAGGTCAGGAGACAGTGATGGCCACTCCAGAACCATGACCTTTTTCTGCTGTAACCGCTGGAGGGTCAACTTGGCCTTGTGCTTAGGGTCATTGTCGTGCTTGAATGTCCAATTGCGTCCCATGCGCAGCTTTCGTGCAGAAGAATGCAAATTGTCGGCCAGTATTTTCTGATAACATGCTGCATTCATCTTGCCATCAATTTTCACAAGATTCCCCGTGCCTTTAGAGCTCACACACCCCCAAAACATCAGTGAGCCACCACCATGCTTCACAGTGGGGATGGTATTCTGTTTACTATAGGACTTGTTGACCCCTCTCCAAACATAGCACTTATGGTTGTGACCATAAAGCTCTATTTTGGTCTCGTCACTCCAAATTACAGTGTCCCAGAAGCTGTGAAGCGTGTCAAGGTATTGTAACTGGGCTTTTTTGTGACATTGGCGCAGTAAAGGCTTCTTTCTGGCAACTCGACCATGCAGCTAATTTTTGTTCAAGTATTGTCGTATTGTGCTCCTTGAAACAACCACACCGTATTTTTCCAGAGAAGCCTGTATTTCTCCTGAGGTTACCTCTGTGTTTTTCTTTGTATCCCGAACAATTCTTCTGGCAGTTTTGGCTGAAATCTTTCTTGGTCTACCTGACCTTCGCTTGGTATCAAGAGATCCCCAAAATTTCCACTTCTTAATAAGTGATTGAACAGTTCAGACTGGCATTTGCAAGGCTTTTGGATATCTTTTTATATCCTTTTCCATCTTTATAAAGACCATTACCTTATTACACAGGTCTTTTGACAGTTCTTTTCTGCTCCCCATGGCTCAGTATCTAGCCTGCTCAGTGCATCCACGTGAGAGCTAACAAACTCATTGACTATTTATACACAGACACTAATTGCAATTTAAAAAGCCACAGGTGTGGGAAATTCACCTTTAATTGCCATTTTCACCTGTGTGTGTCACTTTGGGTGTCTGTAACAAGGCCAAACATTCAAGGGTATGTAAACTTTTGATCAGGGCCATTTGGGTGATTTCTGTTATCATTATGATTTAAAAAGGAGCCAAACAACTGTGTGATAATAAATGGCTTCATATGATCACTATCCTTAAATAAAATATTTTTTTGTATGATCAGTCATATTTTCAAAATCAATGCCTACATTTCACAATTTCTGCCAGGGTATGCAAACTTATGAGCACAACTGTATGTACACGAGATATTTCAATTTTTATTTTGCCTAAAAATATGTTTTTGCTTTTTAATTATGGGGTATTTGTGTAAACTGATGGCAAGAAATACAAATAATCAATAATAAATTCAGTCTATAACACAACAAAATGTGGAAAAAGTAGAGGGGTCTGAACACTTTCCAAATGCACTCTATGTTAAATGACTAGAAATTGTTGGCCCAAAACATGATTGAATCAACTTTGTTTCCAGATCATTTCAAGTGAATAAATCAATGTTATGATGTTGAATATAGTATGGAAGCCCTGAACCGTAAAGTGAAAGAAAAATGTTTGGTGCTGCATCTTTAAGTTTATCTCATAATTTCTAGATATTACCTTGTTGTAACGAGAAAGACTTAAAAAAAAATCTAAATTCTTTCTCGTTGTAACGAGATACTATCTTGTTATAACAAGATACTATATAATTATAATGAGATATTATCTCGAAATTATGTGATAAAGTTAGAGATACAGCACCAAAAAATGTTTTTCACCTTACAGTTCAGGGCTTCCATAATATTCCATAAAACAAACAAAAAACATCAAGGGATTTTCACATTGTTCCCCCACAAAGTTTTACCTAAATCCAGTGACATGGTGACATTTTGTTGTTGATTGAATGTTGACTTCACAAATGGTGACAACTCAACCAAATGAAAATATAAAATCTAAACTAGCAGTTCAAATTATGCCCAGTAGAATGAGATGCCAGACCAATCAGCAAGCTCCCTCTAACAACTGCCCATTACTGGAAGCCTGAAGTCTGAGTGCAGTCAAAGCACAGAGGGTTGTTTATTGTAAGTGGGCAATCACGTTGTCACAGCGGGGCATTTGGTGTTAGATGTCTTTGTACATCAAATACATTAAGTAAAAAATAAGATGTTAGTAGAAGATCTTAAAACATCCAGTGACAAAAATACAGACAACCAGAAAGGAAAAAAATACTTTCTAACTGCAATATATTCCCAGTGCCTAAATATGCACACTCAAAAATAACATCAGCAGAAATGATCCTACTCACGCTAAATGACAGACATTTCAAATGTTTATGGACAGATTTGTGCTTTTGCATAACTAACATACGACGCCCCCAAAAGAAATAAACTTTGGGAAGAACTAAACTTAACTTCGGATTGACCCCTACATACTCCCAGACTGTGTGAATGTCATTTGAACCACCAGTTATAATATCCTTCGCAAACAGTGCCATTTTGCTTTGTCTGAGTCATGGATCAGAGATCACAGACTAAGGTTTGAGAGATGGAATGTATGGCAGAGAGGAAGAGAGAGAGGGGTGCCTTTCAGAAAGGAGGAGACAGAAACTGCTCAGTGCACAGTGACACAACAGTTTTCTAAATTACTGACTGGGCTTTATTTAGCAGTGAGCAAGAAAATCTCCTGCTAAATGTCTTTGATACAGTGTCCAGGAAATTATAAGACTTGGATATGCATCAGTTATTCTTCACAAAACGGTAAATTAAATATTAATTTTTTGTTTGTTTACCTCCGGTTACTCTCGACAGCCTTGCCTTTACAGCAGATTAATACCAGTTGTTTTCTGCGACCAAACAATCATGCTATGAATCCCAATTACCCACTCTCATTACAACTATTCCTTTAATTGCAATTTCAATTTGGTTTGAAATTTCGTTTTTTTCATGTAAATCCCAAACTCTCAAGAGGGGGCCAGGAGTCTCCCATATTTAAATAAGCTGAAAATGTAATAGTTTATTTTGCTTTCCAGACAGCTCGGCCATTAATCTCCCTGTAGGCCAGCAGTAGACCGAGACTAAGAGCTTATTGACCAGAAAGTTACCATATTGGATAATACCTCATCGCCTACATGATGACAGCTAAACAGGACTATTATTGATACATTTGTGACAAATTAATCCAATCAAGAAAACAAGTCAGCCATTTGTAAAAGACAAGAGATGTTATCTCTAGATTTCTCTGCATTCCTTTACTGTTATAAGCTGTTAGACAGTATGTATCATTATGTGCATATTATTTACACTAAAATAATAACAGAGATCAGTTGATCTCTTTCATCCAGAGTCACTAGTTATCAAGGACATCTTAATTTGATGAAAAAGCCCAGGCCCAGTGCATGACTGAATATTCTGAATATTTATTTTATTGTGTTCCTAGACTCTTACTGTTTGCATTGACATTTACCATCCCCATCATTTTAACATTACATTTTATTCTTGTCATATTGTTCCAATTAACTTTGTTTGATAATCGGCAGCTGTAGTCAAGTACTCAGTAAAACAGGCACCATATTGGTTTTGGTCTGATCTTTATTCTGTAAGACCTGGCTGAGGTTTTCGATTCAAACTCTGTGGCTCTCTAGGTTACAACCATATCTGCAGAGTAATTGTGCAGTGTTCTCTACCACCTGTGACTAGAAAATCCCTTTTATGAAAATGAAGCAGGTTACCCCAGGAGGTTGTCATCTGGTGGATTGAATTGTGTTTTCGGTGCCTATCGAAAGTCTATGCAGAATTTTCACATTATTATTTTAGAGATGTCCATAGTATCTGAAAGAGTTTACCAACATTAATTCACCAGAAATGTTTGGTGCATACAAAAGCCTATTTTAAAAATGATGAATTTATATTGTGCAATTGTAAATTCCTATTGCTGATTGGTTACACCCTAGCTAATTCATAATTGCTATTACATTTGTATCCAATTATGATATCAGTTTCGTATTTTTATATATAATTTTATTTCAAAATAATACAAAAAAACACTCAGAAGTGTGGAATACTGTTGATATGCGTAAAAAATACTAATTTAAATGCATGAAACTCTGAGGCACTGACAACAAAATGTGCGGGGTAGAATTTCTACAGGAACTGTACAATTTCTTTCCTATAACAATGCGTTATTATAAACCTAATCAATCTGATACAGTAAATATGTTTTATTGAACTCATTATCTTTAGCAAAAAAAATTTTATTTTGCGATGATGAAGCCCTCTGGGGGAAGTCCTCTTTGCCTCATTGCCTTCTTTTACATCACTTGGAAAACATATTTTAGTTTGTTTATCATCAGACCATTCCAGATGTATGCATTTATTTCCTGGAGGTAACACACCAAGCCCACTCCCCACTGCTCCATTGTGTGATATCCGAAACTGATGAAAACTATCACCAACCCTTCATCTCACTATCACAATGAAGTGGCAGAGAGCTAATTACTGCATGACATTTTCCACATTTCCTCAATAACTCATACAGACTAATATTGAAATCCTTAATGACAAGTATAGACAGTGAAATTCTTATTTATGGGCCATTTACCAAAAATGTAAATGAAGAAAAAATCTAAATAGAAAAATACCCAAATATACACAGAAATGCAAACTGCAATATCTAAAAATGGATGCAGAATGATATGAATAACAATAAAACATTTATTGACAGGAAGTACCAGGACAGTTAGTATGAGGGTAGCTATGAGCCTTGGCTGGGAAGCAAAAGTGTTCATTACTAATCTTAACTGTGTGGGTTTGTGTGTGTGCGTGTGTGTGTGTGGGGGGGGGGGGTTGACAGTGGGTTTTTGACATTCAGTTGGGACTCACTGGCTGCTGATTTGTCCGACGCACACAAACAAGTTCACATACACATACACTATAACAGATACCCACTCATTGCAAATACACTTTCCCAACCCTGAAAATGGCTGGTAATTTCACCAAACGACACCCAGCAACAGCATTATGGCTACGAGTCATTACAGAACTAACATCACCACAGAATAACAAGGAGATGAGAAAACAGAGGGGGTGATGATGATGAGAGGATGGAGTGGAGGAGAGAGGTCAGTAATAACGGCCTGCAAAGGGAGAGAGAGCTTCAAACTCATGAGGCATGAAGTACGCCAAGAGTCAACCCTCTCGATCGTTAAGAAAGGAACCGTGTGTGTTTAGAAAGGGAGCGTGTGTGTTTAGAAAGGGAATGTGTTTGTTTAGAAAGAGACCGTGTGTGTTTAGAAAGGGACCATGACTGCACGTGTGTACATGTGTGGGCATTCCGATGTGTATTTTGTGTGTGTGTGTGTGTGTGTGTGGTGAATATATGGCATGTATGTGATTGTACTGGGAAGGGATAATTATGTAAATACATCCCTTTGAAGAGAAAGTAGGATCATTGGGCTTCCAGCATCTGTCATCCTCTTTGTCTATTCCTCCAAGCCTCTATGGAGTTTATAAGGCAGACATGAAACAGCCAGAGGAGGGAGGGGGAGAGATTTATTTAATACCATGTGGATCAGCCGAGCATGGAGCTTGCAATGCCAGGGTTGTGGGTTCAATTCCAATGGGGAACCAGTATGGGGATAAAACAGTAAGAAGACATTTATCTGCTAAATTACTTAAATGTAAAAAGGAGAGAGTGGGAATGAAAAAGAGAGAAGTGGGTAGAAAGGCTTAAATAAGTAAAATCACATCTTGGCAGAGTTTGCATACGTTCATTGATTTCACATATACAGTGGATATAAAAAGTCTACACACCCCTGTTAAAATGCCAGGTTTTGTGATGTAAAAGTGTGAGAACTTTTTCCACTTTTAATGTGAGCTATAATGTGAACAATTCAATTGAAAAACAAACTGAAATCTTTTTGAAAGGGGGAAAAATGAAAAATAAAAAACCTTACAATAACCTGCTTGCATAAGTGTGCACACCCTCTTATAACTGGGGATGTGGCTGTGTTCAGAATTAACCAATCGCATTCAAACTCATGTTAAATAGAAGTCATTACACACCTGCCATCATTTAAAGTGACTCTGATTAATCACAAATAAAATTCAGCTGTTCTAGTAGGATTTTCCTGACATTTTCTTAGTTGCATCTCACAGCAAAAGCCATGGTCCGCAGAGAGCTTCCAAAGCATCAGAGGGATCTCATTGTTGAAAGATATCAGTCTGGAGAAGGGTACAAAAGAATTTCCAAAGCATTAGATGTACCATGGAACACAGTGAAGACAGTCATCATCAAGTGGAGAAAATATGGCACAACAGGGACATTACCAAGAACTGGACGTCCCTCCAAAATTGATGAAAAGATGAGAAGAAAACTGGTCAGGGAGGCTTCCAAGAGGCCTGCAGCAACATTAAAGGAACTGCAGGAATTTCTGGCAAGTACTGGCTGTGTGCTACATGTGACAACAATCTCCTGTATTCTTCATATGAATGGGCTATGGGTTAGGGTGGCAAGATGGAAGCCTTTTCTTACAAAGAAAAACATCCAAGCCCGGCTGAAGTTTGCAAAAACAAACATCAAGTCCCCCAAAAGCACGTGGGGACATGTGTTATGGTCTGATGAAACCAAGGTTGAACTTTTTGGCCATAATTCCAAAAGGTATGTTTGGCGCAAAAACAACACTGCACATCACCCAAAGAACACCATACCCACAGTGAAGCATGGTGGTGGCAGCATCATGCTTTCGGGCTGTTTTTCTTCAGATGGAACCAGGGCCTTAGTCAGGGTGGAGGGAATTATGAACAGTTCCAAATACCAGGCAATTTTGGCACAAAACCTTCAGGCGTCTGTTAGAAAGCTGAAGATGAAGAGGAAGTTCACTTTTCAACACGACAACGACCCAAAGCACACATCCAAATCCACAAAAGCATGGCTTCACCAGAAGAAGATTAACGTTTTGGAATGGCCCAGCCAGAGCCCAGACCTGAATCCAATTGAACATCTGTGGGGTGATCTGAAGAGGGCTGTGCTGTGATGAAGAGGGCTGTGATGTGGGCTGTGATGTCCTCGCAATCTGAAAGATTTATCTTGAATATTGCCACATCAAGATGTGCCATGCTAATAGACTTCTAATCAAAAAGACTGAGTGCTGTAATAAAATTAAAAGGTGCTTCAACAAAGTATTAGTTTAAGGGTGTGCACACTTATGCAACCAGGTTATTGTGAGTTTATTATTTTTCCCACTCAAAGATGTCAGTTTGTTTTTCAATTGAATTGTTCGCGTTATAGGTCACATTAAAGGTGGAAAAAGTTCTTTGTCTCATTCTTATATTTGTCTCATTCTTTTACATCACAAGAACCTGGCATTTTAACAGGGCTGTTTAGACTTTTTATATCCACTGTACATATATTGAGGACATGTATTTTGAATGCTAATTCACCCGTCCAATCAAGCAAAGAAATTTGTTTATATTTTCATCTTTATTGTGAAAATCTGTTTTAAAAATAATCTCACCCATCTCAGATAACTGAAACATTTTCTGTGGATTTTAATGTGGATTTTTTTAAAGAGTAGGTAGCATTTACAGTTCAACAGACCAGAATTCTGAATATTTAATTATATTAACATGAGCATATTTAGTCTCTCCAGGCTTACACGCATACGAGCCATTGATGCATACATTTGAAACATGTATTTTTCAGTCTAATACAGTCAAATAAATCAATTCACAGCATACACCATCATAATAAATCCAAGATTTACTGTAGGCAAACATATCATCCAGGCTACCCTGGTTGTACATAGGAATGAGATTGATATTAGCATTAAAATAAATGATAGGCTTGTAAAAGCACTGCCAATCAAAACTGCTTTCACAAAGGATTTTATATAGAAATGTATGGGCATTTAACAACACTTATTTATTTCACTTAATGCATCAATGCATCAACCAGCTATTGCCTCTCACTGCGTGACAGGCAGTATTTCGTTCAAACTCGATATGGAGCCCCACTACACAGTACTGGGAACTGACAGTAGACACAAAATCAAAAACCAAATGAAATATTTTAATGAACATCAATAGCAACATGTTTTGTCATATATGTGGAAACATCTTTCCCTGAAACCCCCTCTTTCTGCGCATTTTCCAGAAAGGAATGAAAGACTAAGGATAGAAACACATGGTGGTGAGATATTCTGTCAGCTTATTAATTATTGAAATATAAAATCGCCGTGTAAGCCTGTAAGCCACACGGCACCAACAGCATAGTTCCATGTGTTCTCTCCTAGATAGAATTTAGACAGATAGAAATGTTGGGGTGTAGAGCATAAGCTGTATATTCAGTTTGCATAATAACACACTTGACACTTAAAGGCAATTACTCAACTTTTCAGTAAGTAAATGATGTACCAATACATCACAGTAAACAAATTAATCACTGATCATAAACTGGATGTGACTGGCTGGTGTGAAAGCTAGCTTGAGCCTTCTGTATATAGAACATAATAAATTGCTCCCTGTCCTCGGGATGTGTAACAAACTCACAAAAAGTGGCAGTAATAAAGCCTGTTTTAAAAATACCCAATTTAGTTTCGGATAAATTAAATAACTTACAACCAATATCTAACCTTCTTTAGAAATGTAGAAAAAGCTGTTTCCCAGCGACTCACTTTCCTGAAGACAACAAAATACCCCAGTCCAGATTTAGACACTCCTCTCTGGCTACCCTGATAAGAACCTAAATTAGGCAAGGTGTTCCTTTCTTTCTATGCTTTATTTGCTTGTCAGTAAACATAGTCCATAGTCCATAATACATTTTCTCAGAAAGATTTAAGTTTTTTTAAATTTCTGCACTTTTGCAAAGTTCTTCTTGTGTCTCTCTTTCAACAGTGGGGTCTTTCCAGACTTCCTACTATTTAACCCCTCTTTGTTAAGTCTGCAAGGATGGTTTAGACTGAAATTGTTCTTCCGGTCAGCTTGTAGATTTAGCAGTTGTAAAAGGTGCTTTCCATTCAAACCAACTTTTGACAACATCTGAGGTTCAAATTATTTTTGATGAAATGGGGAATTATTGAAATCTAAAGTGTATGTGACTGTAGCAGCTGGTACAGGAGCCAAATATTTATATATATTTTTACATTTCAAACTCATAATGAATTTGTAGGTTTGTATTTAGCAAGTTGTACTTGCAGTGTGTACACCCCCTCTACAGGCCAAGAACCAGAACTATTAAAAAGCCTATAGGTCCCAGGCCGGGGCTGGGGTGACTGGAATGGAAGAACACAGTCTGTTGACCAAACTAACCCTGCTCAACAATGTTTGTTATTTTTGTTGGATTTAAATACTTTTTCAGTTGCAGTTTTTTATTGTTAAATTTTCTTTATATAGTTGCAAGAAAATCAAATGAACTGATTTCCAACTACAATCCAAATCTGGACATTGGTTTTGTTCCACCATTCCCTATTGGCTAAAGGATTAAGTTGTTTAGGATTGTACTCGGACAATTTTATTGGAGAGGTTAGTTACTACATTTAGTCAAAACACTTTGCTGCTGAAATGACTTCAAGAAAACCCAGGACTTACATGGCCTACACAGACAACAGCAGAGAAAAAATTTGTATGTGACGCAACAAGTGAGAAAATCTTGAAGAGCATATTAGCACTGCAGATATTGCCTATGAGGACAATATGAATCTATTGGAATGCTTTTCAAATGCACAAATCCAAGAATGGCAAACTGGTAGATCTAACCCGCAAAATGAACATTATCACAGACCTGATGACTGACAATAAGAGTATTGGAATTGTTAATGCTTCACTATAATGAGATGATGAATGAATTCAAAGAGTTTATTGACTCCTATTATCACTTGATATCTGAGGAAGGGGACAAGAAGACATTGTAAGTTGGTAGACAGCAGACTGCAGTTAATTAATGCCTTTATTTATAATATATCAAAATGGATTCCAGGAGCATGAGTAGCACCAGAGAAACCTGACATATGTACTGTTGAAAAAGGTGATGTCAAGCCTATTGACAGCGTGTCCCAAACCTCCATGTACAGATCTAATAGAAGTTCATGCTCAGGAGTTTCCTCTACATCCTCAGCCTGTATCCAAGCCGAGGCTGAAAGAGGAACATTAATAACATAGGCTGCTGCTCTCAAGTTTAAACACCATCTTAAGGACAAGCAGGAGGAATTAAACTAACCAAAGATGGAACATCTTCAACACGAACACCTTCAAAACCTCACTGGAGACATGCTGCATCCCGACCTATTTCAAGTCCTCCATCATAATCCCAGTCCCCAAAAATCCAAGGATCACAGGACTTAACGACTTAACCCGTCACCCTGACCTCTGTGGTTATGAAGTCATTTGAGCGCCTTGTGCTGTCCCACCTCAAGACCATCACCAACCCTCTACTAGACCCACTGCAGTATGCCTACAGAGCCAACAGGTCTGTGGACAACACGATCAACATGGCTCTTCACTTCATCCTCCAGCATCTGGACTCCCCTGGAACCTATGCCAGAATCCTGTTTGCGGACTTCAGTTCCACATTCAACACCGTAATTCCTGCTTTGCTCCAGGACAAGCTATCCCAACTGGGAGTGCCCGAGTCCACATGCTGGTGGATCACAGCCTTTTTGTCAAACAGGAGGCAGCACATGAGGTTGGGGAAGCACCTGTCCGACCCCCTGACCATCAGCACCAGCTCCCCTCAAGGCTGTGTCCTGTCACCCCTACTTACTCTTCTCCCTGTACACCTCCAGTCACCACTCCAGCTGCACCTCCAGTCACCACTCCAGCTGCACCTCCAGTCACCACTCTGTCAAGCTCCTAAAGTTTGACACTACCCTCATCTGACTTATTTCTGATGGAGACAAGTCCGTCTACAGGTGGGAGATTGCCCATCTGGTATCCTGGTGCAGTCAGAACAACTTGGAGTTCAACGCCCTAAAGACAGTAGAGATGACAGCGGACTTCAGGCGAAACCCAGCTGCCAACCCCATCGCCCTGGGTGGCTCCCCAGTCAACTCTGAAAGCAAACTCCTTTCACTTTCTGGGCACCATCATCACCCA
Source organism: Esox masquinongy (assembly GCA_016801175.1). Lineage (NCBI taxonomy): Eukaryota > Metazoa > Chordata > Actinopteri > Esociformes > Esocidae > Esox > Esox masquinongy. The sequence continues at coordinate 20,419 of JACXGI010010644.1, forward strand.
GGACCTCAAGTGGGAGCTGAACATCACCTCGCTTACAAAGAAATCTCAGCAGAAGATGTACTTCCTGCAGCTGCTGCTAAAGCATCTGCTCCCCAGATACACACACAACCCTAAACTAGACAAATCTATGACCCCTCCCCAAATATTCACACAACTTCAACTGGACAAATCTATAATGCCCCCCCACATACACACACAACCCTCAACTAGACAATTCTTGCACCATACATTATTTATTAATGCTCAGTCTACTGTTTTTATGCTTAGCCCACTATTCTTATTTGTTTTTAATTCCTTTGTACAAAATTGCTGTACCTACGGACTAGAACAAATTCCTAGTTTGTTGTGAAACTTACTTGTCAATAAAACTCTTTCTGATACTGAATCTGAACTGAGGAAAGACTCTTGAGATGCAAACTGAAAAAGCAGCTGCTACAACAAAGCTTATGGTTTTGCCTTTAGTAGGTGAAGAGAAAAAGACAATAGCGTCCGTCCCAAAAAGGGATTCAAATTTAGTGAGCAGTTAGTCGGCCCATGTTTACAATGTTTTACAACATTATTCCTTTCTGGCACCAAGAGACATTACTGTGTTTGATAGGGACATTCTATAGTACAGGTCCTTTGTTCATTCATTTCAAAATAGTATAGAGATGAGCCCAAAACAGTGAAGAAAAACTGCACTTCCTCAAACAGTACAACAGAGGACAGGTTTGAGAGTTGGTCAGGAGCTGCCAAAATACGCCTCCAAGATTGGGCTATAAGTAAGCAAAGGGCACATTAAAGGAGCACTTTGATAAAGAATACAAGACGGCGAACACATATATGAATAAAGCAGCGCCATATTAGGCATGCTAGACCCCTTGATCTCATCCAGTTAATAGAAAACAGGTAAGGATAGCCACAGATCCAGTGTGGTGATATTCAAGATCACCAGGAATGAGGTTAATCACAGTAAAGGCAACAAGGTTGTACAGATGTATGCCTTCCTAGATCCAGGAAGCTCAACCACATTCTGTACAGAGACACTGATGATAAAGATTTGCATCACAGGAAGTGAAGTAAAAAGTTGTTGAAGACCATGAACTAAGCTGAAGGAAAGTTTATGCACGCTCATATTATCAAAGGATTGGAAGTTTCTGATCTTGAAATAGACTACTTTATTGAGTTACCTGCAGATTTTATTCAGGGTGACATGCCAGTGCATACAGAAAACATTCCTATAGAAAATGAATTGTCCAAATGGTCTTACCTGAGCAATATAAAGTTTCCTGAAATGAATTCAGAAGTGGAGCTGTTGATAGGAACAACGCTCCCAAGCTCATCGAAACATAGGAAGTGGTTACCAGCTGTGAAGATGGACCATACTGGGGTGGGTTGTCCCCTTAAAGGCCATAACACAGTGAATAAAAGCAGTTTTAATTCTGTTACAGCAAACAGAATCTCAGATTCAGATCTTCAAGAGATGTTGATAAGTCTATACAACACAAGCTTCAATGAGAGGTCCTGTGACATTTTGGAAGATGATGGACCATTCAATAAAGTTATAGGACAGTCATTACAGCGTGAGATAACTTTTCAGGAAGGATGATGTCATCGTTCCTGACAACGGCCATGTTGCTGACCAGCATATTTTATGTCTGAAAAGCACGTTTTAAAAGTGATAAACACTTACAAGAGGAGTATACACATTTTCTCTCTAATGTCAATGACCAGGGTTACGTTGAAACGGTGCCAGAAGAGCAATTAGAGTGCACAGATGAAAAGGTATGGTATCATCCAAACCATGGGGTATATCACCCAAAAAGGGGTACAATACCGGATTTGACTGTGGCTTTGTGTCTTGCCTCTGGATGGTGTATGATCTTGAATATCACCACACTGGATCTGTGGCTATCCTTACCTGTTTTCTATTAACTGGATGAGATCAAGGGGTCTAGCATGCCTAATATGCCGCTGCTTTATTCATATATGTGTTCGCCGTCTTGTATTCTTTATCAAAGTGCTCCTTTAATGTGTCAATACCATGTTGCTACATATAACAGTACATAATTGAACTCAGAGCTTCGTCAAGGCCCAGATCTTACCAACAGTCTCATAGGTGTGCTTAAACAATTCCACCAGGAGCCTGTGGCAATAATAGCCAATGTGCATGAAAGGCTTCACCAGGTAAATGTGTCAACCAGCAATGTTGATTTCCAAAGGTTCCCATAGTGGCCTGGAGGGAACACCAACCTCTCACCAGATGATTATTACATGACTGTTCATCTGTTTGGAGCTGTATCTTTACCAAGCTGTGCAAGCTAAGCCCTAAGGAAGACTGCATCAGAACGTGGACTTCAAGAGGTGGTGGACACAATGCAGAATACTTTTTATGCTGATGACTTCCTGAAATCAGTGCCAACAGAAAAGGCAGTTCAAGCTATTAAAGAAATCGTAGCTACTTGTCACAAAGGAAGATTCCATCTCTACCAACTGGGTGAGCAATAGTCGAACTGTATTGGCCTCCATCAATGAAGCTGACTAAGCTAAAGAAGTGAAACAACTGAATTAGGATAGAGAAAAGCTCTCTATTGAAAGAGCACTGGAAGTGCAATGATATGTGCAGAGCAACATATTTTCCTTTAATGTTACCATCAATGACCAACCCCAAACATGTGGGGTAGGTCCTTCAGTGAAGGAGATAAGGTCCTGGTAGAGATGCAAGATTACTATCAAAACGCACTCACTACTACCTAAGCCATTTTCATTAGCACTGCTAGCTTGCTAATGTACAGCTGATATAGTGAACTGAGCCACAAGTAAGCCAAAAAATTTTAAATAGCCGCCATAATCCCATCTAGCACTGCATTCATCATCACCAGCAAGTCAGCTAGCCAGGTAATGTTCATTTACTCCAGCTAGCTAGACTAGCAAAACATCACTGTTTAATAGAGCCTAACAACTCAAGAACCACAGAACACTGCAACAGTAATATTTTACCACTGTAACAGAAATCAAAGAAATGTCAATTGACTGCTGGGACCCATCCAATGGTAAGGTAGTAATGTTGAGTAAGCTACCGAAGCCAAGGAGAGAGACATCTCAATCAAGAGGGTCTATCCAATCCAGAAGCAATGTGTTGCATTGTTGATGGCAAATGTGGCAAAAAGAACAGTGTGACACCTGCCCCATCTGCCTCCAGTGCTCCCCCTGCAGGAGGCAGGCTTCAGCGCTCCACGTCACCGGCCTTCTGACACCACCGCCCATTTTCATCAACTCATCACACCTGTTGTCTCGTTTAGCGCACCTGATCATCATCCAGTCATTTCCCCTAGTATATATTTTCCCTCTGCTCCCTTTGTCTTTGTGTGTTATTGTCTCGCATCTACGAGCACAGTGCAGCTCAATAAATGTTCACATCGTACAGAACGACTCCGCAGTCCGCTCCTCCTTCTTTGCACACAAGAGCTGACAGAATAACACACCCACCAAAGAGGTAAAGAATGACGGAAGGAGTCGAGAAAGAGACCGGTGTTGCGGAGGCTGTTAAGGAACACTCCACCATGCTGGCCAACCTAGGCGTCGTGATGGACGGCGTCCTGCAAGCTGTTCGGCGCCTAGAGTTGGCCCAGTCCACTCCTGCAGCACCGGTCGTATCACCGCCTCCCCAGCCTACATCCGCGGGATAAGGGGCGATGCACATTCCGCTTCCTTGGGACTATGACGGGGCGGCGGACCGCTGTCAGGGTTTTCTCCTGCAAGTAGACATCGTGCTCCAGGCGATTCATCCTGCACCGACTGACGCCCAGGAGATCTCATCGCTCGTCTCCTGCCTGTCCAGCAAAGCCCTGGAGTGGGCCACCGCCGTATGGAACACCGAGGGGCCCATCCAGGGCAGCTACGCCGAGTTCGTCTGCCGCTTCCGGGTCGTGTTCGACCATCCTCACAAAGGAAGAGAGGCGGGCGAACGGCTGTTCCACCTACGGCAGGGGACGAGATCGGCGCAGGAGTTCACACTGGAGTTCCGAACCCTGGCAGCGGGGTCCGGGTGGAATGACCGGGCCCTTTTCGACCACTACCGCTGTAGCCTTCGGGAGGACGTCCGAAGGGAGCTGGCGTGTCGGGATGTGAATCTCTCGTTTGAACAACTGGTGGAGACTTCAATCCGTCTCGACAACATGCTGGCAGCCCGAGGACGTCCTGGCGACAGCCCGATCGTTCCACCTCACCACCTGGACGGCGCCGTCCCTATGGACCTAGGGACGGCTGCACTCCCGGGCAGAGGGCAAGGAGGAGGAGATCAGAGGGGTTCAGCTAAGCGTTGGGGCAGGTCCGCCGCTCCGCGCTACACCTCCTCCTCCGGCACCAGAGGTGACAGGCACGGCGCTTCCGTATCACCCCAGGTAGCTCATGCCCATTCACCGTTCGCCTTTCCACTCACTCTCTGCACCATCCCTGTTGAGTTCCCCGGGTTCCCGTTGCTTTCCCAGTGTAAGGCGCTGGTAGATTCAGGCGCTGCTGGGAATTTCATCGACAGGGCTTTCGCATTACGCGCATGTATTTCCCTTCAGGTCCTCACCAGCCCCCTGCCTGTGAGACCGTTGGATAACCGGCCACTAGGGTCGGGCTTTGTTAGTGAGTGTACTATCCCACTCCTTATGGTCACCTGCAACCAACACCGCGAAACCCTTTCGTTTCAGGTTATTGATTCCCCCACGTTCCCTGTAGTTTTGGGTTTCCCCTGGCTGTCTCTCCATGACCCCATCATTTCCTGGTCTAGTCAGGTCCTTTCGGGGTGGTCGCGGAAGTGCCAAGGTAGGTGTTTGGGTGTTTCCGTGGGTTCGACCACGGTGGAAAGCCCGAACAGTGCTCCCGCCGTGCCAATTCCTCCCGAATACAGGGACTTGGCCGAGGTCTTTTCCAAGGCTAAGGCTACTGTATTACCACCTCATAGGCCGGGGGATTGCGCGATAAACCTCATAGAAGAGGCCGCACTCCCTAAGAGTCGCGTGTATCCACTGTCCCGCACCGAGACAGCGGCGATGTCCGCGTATGTTGAGGAAGCGTTAGGACAGGGATACATTAGGCCCTCCAAGTCACGGGTCTCCTCGAGTTTCTTTTTTGTGAAAAAGAAGGACGGTGGTTTGCGCCCGTGGATCGATTACAGGGCGCTGAACAAGATCACCATCCCGTTCAGCTATCCTCTTCCCTTAATCTCTGCGGAGGTCGAGAGGATGCACGGGGCCCGCTTTTTTACAAAATTGGACCTCAGGAGTGCCTATAACCTGGTGCGTATCCGGGAAGGGGACGAATGGAAAACAGCTTTCAGTACTACCTCTGGCCATTATGAATATTTGGTGATGCCGTACGGTTTGATGAATGCTCCAGCAGTCTCTCAATCTTTCATCAACGACGTTTTTAGGGACATGTTGTGCGAAGGGGTAGTGGTGTATATTGACGACATCTTGATTTACATGGCTACCCGCCCGGAGCATGTCTCGTTGGTGCGTAGAGTGCTTGCTAGATTGTTGGAGCATGACCTGTACGTGAAGGCCGAGAAGGGTCTGTTTTTCCAGTCGTCCGTGTCCTTCCTGGGGTACCGTTTCTCTCGCACGGGTGTGGCCATGGAGGAGCATCACATTGATGCCGTGCGTAATAGGCCGACTCCAACCACGGTGAAGGGAGTGCAACGATTTTTAGGGTTCTCAAATTACTATCGGAGGTTTATCCGGGGCTTTAGCCAGGTCGCAGCTCCGATCACCTCCCTTCTGAAGGGTGGGGCGACCCGGTTGCGATGGACCGCGGAGGCGGAGCGGGCGTTTGTGGAACTGAAACATCGTTTCACCACCGCTCCGGTCCTGGCCCATCCCGACCCGTCGCTCTAGTTCATCGTGGAGGTGGACGCGTCCGACTGTGGGCTCGGTGCCATCCTTTCCCAACGGACGGGGAGTCGTAACACGCTTCGTCCCTGTGCCTTCTTCTCCCAGAAGCTCAGTGCGGCGGAGCGGAATTACGACGTGGGTGATCGTGAGCTGTTGGCCGTGGTTAGAGCCCTGTCGGCGTGGCTGCACTGGTTAGAGGGGGCCAAGCACCCTTTTCCACCGAAACCTGGAGTACATGCGGGCAGCGAGGAGGCTGACCCCTCGCCAGGCCAGGTGGGCTATGTTCTTCTCCCGGTTTGTTTTCACCCTCACTTACAGGCTGGGAAGCAAGAACGTCAGGGCTGACGCGCTGTCTCGCCAGCATGACACGGAGGAGCAGCCAGTGGATGACGCTTCCGTACTGCCGGCGTCATGTATCGTGGCGCCGGTTGTGTGGGAATTGGACGCGGACATCGTTCGTGCGCAGCATGACGAGCCCTCTCCGCCCGCATGCCCTGAGGGCCACACGTATGTGCCGACGTCTGTCCGGGACCGGCTCATCTACTGGGCCCACACCTTCCCCTCCTCCGGTCATCCTGGCATCGGGCAGACCATGCGGGCCCTGGCCGGTAAGTACTGGTGGCCTACCTTGGCTAAGGACGTGAGGGTGTACGTCTCTTCCTGCTCGGTGTGCGCCCAGAGTAAGGCACCCCGACACCTGCCTATGGGTAAGTTGCAACCCTTACCCATTCCACAACGACCATGGACCCACCTGTCGGTTGATTTTCTAACGGATCTCCCCCCTTCACAGGGCCATACCACTATCCTGGTC
>JACXGI010010645.1:0-21882 GCA_016801175.1 Esox masquinongy
CCTGGCCCATCTCCCTCCTGTGAGAAACACATTTAAAAAACATCTTACACCTATGAAAACATATACATAAAACACTTTTATTACCCAAACATCCTGGGCTCAACCTCATAAAAACCACCCCTCCCTAAAAGACACCTGGGAAGTCCGGAAATGAACCCTTTTAACTTTTGACATAATCAATAAAATATTAACCCCCTTAATCACCTTTTACTTCCGGTCACACCACTCAAAGGTCAAAGGGCAAGCCCTAAAGCTATAAATCAGACAATGTTTACACAAAAGTGCAATAAACAATATCCAATACCTCTCTGTCATTGCTTCCTACCGATGAAGCTAGCGGCTTTGCCACGTGCTATGGGCCTTAAGGATTAGAAAAAAGGCTATTTTCCTTACAAGTTTAACGTCAAGGAGAATGACAACTATGTTGGCCCCCATCCGGAACTACATTACTACGGTGTGAATACCATGATGGCTAAAGAAAGAGATGAGTTTTTGCATTGGTACGAAACGGTTTCCACAGACACCTTTGTCATGAAGGATGAAATAAAGGCTTACGCGTGAATGATGTGGCCATCTCGAGTGTGGGTTGTATGCGTTATAGACTCGAGTTCCTGGAATGTGGTGTTGTTGACCCCTTCCGATCAATTACGATTGCTTCGGCTTGCATGAAAGTCTTTTGCAACAGATTCCTCACCAAGGACACAATCGCATTGGTCCCCTCAGAAAACTACAATCGTTGTCAGAAGACATTCTCACACAGCTCAATCCAATGGCTTGAATATTTGGCCTCTGATGAGAATATATTGATACAGCATGCCCTGAACCGGGGGGAAATGAAAATCGGTGCCTACAGTGTTGATGGATACGCTGAACGCGATGGTGTGTGCACAGTATACGAATTTCTAGGGTGTTTCTGGCACAGTCACCCAAAGGGTCAAAGATTCAGTACGGGTTGATGCACGAACAATGGCTGACAAAGCTTGAGGCTTTAAAAGAACAACACAACGTACATGTTCAATACATGTGGGAGTGGGAGTGGAATCAGCTTAAAAACACATCCGCAGCATCAAAGGTCTTTCTTGAAGACCTTTGATGCTCCAGAGCGCCTTGACCCTCGGGATGTTCTTTTTGGCAGTCGTACCAACACAATTAATTTGAAGTTTACAGCTCAAGAAGGGGAGACTACTCAGTATAACGATGTCTGTATTCTTTACCCGTTTTGCAACAGGACAAAGACTTATCCGATTGGGCACCCGAACATAATCTTTGGAGATTTCAAACCACTAGACACCTACTTTGGTATTGTTAGGGCTACCGTGTGTCTGCCGAAAAGCCTTTATCACCCTGTTTTACCGCACAGGGTCAGTGGTAAGCTGTTCTTTCCCTTGTGTAGATTATGTGCAGAGTCTGAAAACCAGGTAACTGATTGTTCATATCCTGATTCAGAAAGAGCTTTAACTGGTACATGGGTTTCTATTGAGCTGGTTAAGGCTGTTGAGAAAGGTTATCGCATTGTGAAAATATTCTGTCTGGGATTTCACCAGGACATCAGATAATCTTTTTACAGATTACATGAGAACATTCCTGAAGCACAAGCAGGAAGCTAGCGGCTTCCCACCATCAGTGGTTGACGATGATGCTAAAGAACACTATACTCGTGAATATCATGAAAAGGAGGGTGTGCAGCTTGACAAGGAAAACATTGTTGTAAACAGTGCGAGGCGATCTTTGGCTAAATTGGCAATGAATAGTCTTTGGGGTAAGATGGGTGAGCGGTCTAACCTTATGAATACAATGTTAATTACAGATCCAGAGGAGTTTAGCCACTACCTTTTTTTCCAGTGAAATAGAAGTTAGTCATTTCTCTTTCATCTCAGACACAGTTGCGATGGTACAGTGGCGTTACACAAACCAGACACCAATCAAACCACGTAATGGAAATATTTTTATTGCCGCGTTCACAACAGCTTATGCTAGATTTGAGTTGTATTCACTCTTGGAGAAGTTGGATAGATGGGTACTCTACACAGACACTGATTCAGTGATCTCTGTCACATGCCACGGGGATTGGGTACCCCCTGTATGCCCATTCTTGGGTGACTTGAGTTACCAGATGGTGACCGATGAGTTACCAGATGGTGACAGCATCGCACAATTTGTTGGTGTTGGCCCAAAGACATACGTATTGTTACAAAACTGATAAATGTCTGACCTGTCTCAAAGCAAAAGGCATTACACTCAACAGCTTCAACTCAGGTATTGTAAATTTGGAGACGCTAACAAGACTGGTTGATAACTTTGTACGAGGGGGAGGTGGTGATGATGATCATGTCCTTGCTACAACACCCATTCAGCTGTGTCATTAGCTGTCCCAGTAACTCAGGTAAAATTTATTTTGTGGAGATGTTGCTTGATAATGCTGATGTTGTTTTCTCCAAAGAAATTCAGAATATCGTCTGGGTTTATTCATGTTGGCAACCGCTGTATGATGAAATGCTGAAGGTGAGGGAGATTACTTTTATAGAAGGTCTACCAACATCGCTGTGTGATGGCAATCTGCTACCGATTCAGAAAAACAACCTTTTAATTATTGACGATTTAATGAAAAGTGCATCAGAGAGTTTGGAGATGGAGTTTTCACACAATATTCACACCACCGTAACCTGAGTGCCAAAACAGGTGTGTTAAAGGCAAATCTAATAGAACTATTAACTTGAACACCAATTATCTCATCTTGTTTAAAAACCCACGTGACAATCAGCCGATTAGTATTTTAGGAAGACAAATATACCCCAGCCCTTTTTCGGTTCTTCATGGAAAGTTTTAAAGATGCAACACACCCGCCCTTTAGTTATTTACTTATAGACTTTAAGGCTACAACACCATGATTGTTTTCCGGGGGTTGGCCTGTAGTGTACATTCCTAAGAAAGTTTGATCATGTCAAAACGCATTCGTAGAAATCTACCACTTTTGAAGATGCTATTCAAGTCAAGTCAACGAAAAATGTCCGGGGTGGTATTATTTGGACAGTTGTTTTTCCGGGGCTTCCTTCTCTGGGAGGTGAGGGTGTTGGGTTTCTTGATATGTAGCGGTGCAAGGGGGGTTGAGCAGGTGTTACCGGTGGTTCATTCTCTGAGAGTTACAAATAAATAAGAGCTAGACTTCTCCTGGTTTGCAGTTGAATTCGTTTTTTTAGTTCAAGATGGCATCTGTGCTTAGTGATACACCCGTGACGACCCAGACTTACGAAATAGGCCGCAGAACAGAGGAGCGAAAAAAAAGATACGTTCCAGAAATATATGATGCTCCAAAGCGTTTTCTTAATGTGTATAGAACTCAAATACCTCAGTTTAAGCAGCTGACGGATCAGCATGACATGGCGGATGGAAAAATGGTCGGCTTAGCGTTTGATTACCCTGCTTCCAAAGTGAAGTTGTACATTTCATATACAAACGCAACCTGTGGTGTGGAGTACCAAATCACTGACTGGGAAGTATTTAGCCATGTGGTGTGTCCTGAAATGAAGCAAAGCATGAGAGGTTACACTAGCGACACTGGTTTGGAGATTAATTGGGAAGGTGTACCGAGCTCCACAGAGACAATGCAGCACACAATAAAAATCCGGAGGATTCCATTCGGTTTTCTTGAGCTTTCTTCCCTCACGAGGAACATAAGCAATGGAAAGATTGGTAAAATGTCAGAGGTAAGGATACCTGTTAACATTTGGGGTGATCTGGAAAATGACATGTTTCGGAGAATTGATGAGCTTTACGTACAAAGTCAACAATGGCAGAGCGTTGTTAAACTTAGGAGATGTCTTGCTGCAGACGATAGTTATGAACATGATCCAGTTAAAACCAAGATGTATGTGGAAGCAGGAATGATAAGTTTTGGTTAAAAAGCCACGCCCTCTGTCAAAGGATCTATGCAGCAATAAAAGGGTAGGGCTAAAGTAGACCGTTTCAAAGAACCATGGCTTCCTTGATGCCAGAGGACTCCGCTGGGAGACCTAAACCCCGCATTATATCACAACCTCGGGAAAGACCTCTCTCCTATCTGCCTATTACGAGCAGTCCTAAGACATTTTTTACGCCATTGCTTGATGAAGATGCCCGAGAACAGGAATGGGATATAAGTTCCATGAGTGAACGAACCGTGTAGCAGTCCGCCTTCTTACTCACCGGTTATGCTGCCTCCTACCCCGCCACCTGACCTGCCTTCCTATACCCCACCAACGGACCTGCCTTCATATACCCTGGATTCGGACATTTGATGGTGGACTGAGTCTGATTTTGGTGAACAACATAAAGGCTTCCATTGTAACACTTTTAGGGATTGTGATCGAGGAGCACAAAAAAGAAAACTGCCACGGTTGTCTTACAGGCCATGGAAGTCAGCGGCAGCATCAGTGCCTCTATGATTGTCCCAAGTATTATTATATCAACCATTTTGACGCCCTCGTCAAGCGACTGTGGACGGACCATTTCATACCCGCGTTGGCCAGAGCCCTGAAATCCTTGGGACTTAAAGTTAAATTACCTCGAGTCCATGGAATTTCAGAGGTTTTTCTTAACAAGCTGAAAGAGTCAACCTCCATCCGTAAGACCCTGAACAAGATTTCTGATTTGCTGCTGAGCAAGAACAAAGACCGCCAGGGCCTGGTAAATGAAGTCATTATTTTCTGGCAGAACATACCTGAAGATCTGTCTCCCACTCAGGCTGTCTAAAATCTGTTTCCTGAAACCCTTAATTGGTATAATGGGTAACTGTTTATGTAGGTTATTTGAGAGAACAACTCAAAAATGTATTTTCAGAAATGTTACAGATCTTATGATGCAAATTACTGAAAGGAAAGTAAATGATTCTTCACTGTACACATCCCAAACTTTTGTTAATGTTGAATGTGTGCAAAGAATGGAGGAAATCTTGGATCATGTCCGTATGACTCAAAAATGGCTAACCTTGATATTGCTAGAAGTAGATGGACCGTTAGAAAAATATTTGTCTAAGGTTTTACGTATTTTCTTTGAACCACCGATGACATGTAACGTGTATCATCTAATTTGTTTGTATGCCTATATAATCGATGTGTGTGTTTTAAAAGCCTGTAAATGAATTCAAAGTAATCAAAGTTATTAATTATTATGTAACCGAGAAGAAAACTGATTTTAAACTCTTGATTGATATTGTAAGCATGTAAACTGATTTTAAATAAATTCTCCTCAACCGTTTCTATAAGTGTCTGATGCATACTTTTGGAATAGGCATAATAACGAGAATTAGGAGGATGGAGCAGCTAATGAAAAACATATATTTTAATCCCTCTCACTTGGGATCTTTTGGAGGAAAGGAGCGACTTCAGAGAGCTATTGCGCAAGAAACAACAAGTAGAATAAGTGACGGACCTGTAACTGATTGGCTGTCCGGCCAGGACACTTGTATTCTCCATAAGACAGTGAGAAAAACCTTCCCGCAAAATAGGATGTTTACCACCCACTGACTATCACAGTTCCAGGCTGACTTGTGTGATATGCAAGCTTTTGCTGATAAAAATGATGGAAATCACTACATGTTAACGGTAATAGACATTTTCTCAAAAGTAGCTTTTGTGAGAGTGTTAAAAAATAAGAGCGGGGCGGAAGTTACTAGGGCTTTTGCATCTATTTTGAAAGAGAGTGGAATTCCCAAGAAAGCCCAAACGGACTCTGGAAAGGAGTTCTTTAATCGTACACTTAAAAAAATAATGAACAAGCATAATATTATCCATTTTGCTACGGGTTTGAAGGAAAGGACGTGGCGACATTTTACAGCGCATAAAACAAGTCGTTATGTCGACGTGATTCAAGACATGGTAAAAAGTTACAACAATAGCTATCACAAGAGCATACGTATGACACCGTCACAAGTAATATCCGAGAACACACTTGAAGTCCCCTTCGTAAAAAGAAAGCCATTGCTTTTAAATTCAAAAAAGGCGATATTGTTTGTGTCTCAAAGTTGCGAGGTGTTTTTGATAAGAGATATGAACAAGGTTACTCTGACGAATTATTTACAGTGACAGAATGCGTACCGCGTATACCGCCTGTTTATAAGCTAAGCGATTATGATGGGGAGTCTATCGAGGGTGCCTTTTATGAACAAGAGCTTCAAAAAGTGAAGATAAAGACAAAGTTTTTCACGTAGATGAGATTTTGAAACGAAAAAAGTAAAAAGACAAACAGACGTATTTGTCAGGTGGAAAAACTGGCCGGAAAAGTTCAACTGCTGGGTCCTAGAGTCGGAATTATTGAACCCAACAGGATAAAATAACTACCGCTAAGGTGTGTTGTTCACAACTGATTTCAACAATCATGGAAACCTCAGGTTTTTATCTGACTCTGCCCAGCAATGCTTCAGCCGAAATATACCCAAACAACAAAAGTTCTAATTTCACACCAAATTTTGCCAAATTGATAGAGCTGCAGGGGAGCTGGGAGGTAGGCCTCGTCGAGATTATATACCCGCATAGCTGGACAAATACTATGAAAAATGATTTTGAGTTTTTCTACAAATTAGACTCTAAACCTCCTGTAGCTATCAGACACAAACCGGTTACTATAAAAACATAGAAGCGGTTGTCTATGGGACGAACCAGGCCTTAAATGAGAAGATTAAGAATGATTAAGTTTTTAGGTTAAGATTAAGTTTTTAGGATATGACGATATTCAAAAGAGAGTAAAAATTGTGAGCGATGAAAGCCAATGCCTCCCGCTAAAAAGCCAAGGTCAACGGTTAAAATAAAATCAGTAAGTCAAAAGCGGCGCAAAGGTAGGAGGTCTGCAAAAGGAATACTTGGAAGTATTTTCTAAAAATGTCTCTTTTACATCGAATGTCAGCTGAAGCAATAAAATGGAGCTTGACCTTTTTTCGGCCCCCATGACTACATTTTCTATAGAATTTTTTATCCCCGGTCACAGTGAGCAATACTTGGACCTGAATAACACTCTGCTAAACATAGGCATCAAAGTGACCAAGAAAGATGGCGGCAATATTCCAGCTGATGCCAAGGTGGCTCTCATTAATTATCCTCTGGCAACCATCTTTTCACAAGTGGACATGACATTAGGAGATCGACTCATCAGTCAAAGCAGCTCTACCTACACCTACAGGGCAATAATGGAATGTTTATTAAATTACTCTGTAGACACACTAAATAAGAAATTTTCAGCCGGCTTGTTTAACAAAGATACAAGAGGCGGTATGGAGTCCGTCGACCCCGCAGCAAATAGAGGGCTGATAGCTCGATCTGGCTACATTAGAAATTCCCAAAGAGTGGAACTTTGGGAGCCATACATCATGAGATTTTCTTTCAAGAGCATTTACTCCTAAATGCAGTTGATTTAAGAATCAAGTTATCAAGAGCAAAAGATGAATTTTGTCTGATGGCTGCAGCCGATGGAGATTTTAGTTTTAAAGTGCTGAGTGCCTCGCTGTTTGTGAAAATAGTTTCTGTATCTCCGGCAGTTCGTTTAGGCCATTCTCAGGCCTTAATGAAAGGAAATGCCCTTTATCCCATTCAAAGAATTACCATAAAAACATTCAGCATACCCAGAGGCTCTAGAATTTCCAGTCAGGACAACCTGTTTTTGGGATCGCTACCCCGCTACATTGTTATGGGACTGGTTGATCACGAAGCCTGCACCGGCAGTTTTGATAAAAACCCCTTCAATTTCCGTCATTTCAATGCAGAGTATGTAGCCCTCTGTCAAGATGGACGTCAAATTCCCGCTAAGGCCTTCCAACCAAATTTTAACAACGGCCTATGCGTTAGAGAATTTTATAATCTATACCTGGCTACGGGGAGACATTTAAAAGTCTGGCCTTGCCTGTTGGGAGAAAAGATTACGCAGCGGGCTATGCCCTGTTCGCTTTCAACTTATCCCTGGATGATGACAACACAGGAAACCTTTCACCGGTCTCCACAGGCAGCCTGTGACTGGAAATGTGCTTCCGGGAACCCTTAGACCGGACGGCTGCTATGATGTACGCATGCTCCGATTCCATTGTGGAAGTAAACTCCCGAAGACAAGTCTTGGTGCCTTATTATTAATTAAAACAAAGATGAACACCCAAGAGATTGAGAGTTTTATGCAACGAATGGTGGGAAAGCAGTTCCGTGGAGTATGGGCTTGTGACGAATTACCTACGGATACTTGTAGTAATAGACCTGCTATGTTCATTGTTAATACCCATCCAAAATAAATGCTTGGGGAACACTGGCTCGCCGTGACTTTAGAAGACGAAGAAGGCAGAAAAATCACAACTTTTTTAGATTCCTACGGGTTTCCACCAGGATTTTCTCATTTTCCCAAATCTTTAAAACAATTTTTAATCAGAAATGGATTCAAGATATATTACAGCACTAAACAAGTACAGGGTGAATTTTCTACAACCTGTGGTCATCATTGTATTTTCTATCTCTGTCAAAGAGCCAGGGGGCTTTCATATGAAGATGTTATAGCCCAATATAGTGATGATATAAGAAGTAATGATGTCATGGTAGATTGTTTTGTTAGAAAATATCAAAAGTGTTTCAGTGTACTCCCTTTAAAACCTTATACTCAGTGTGCATGTTCAAAACAAATGTTTAAAGAACACCATAAATGTTAAGTTTTTGGTCAATTATCGATTGTGTATTTATTCCGAAAATTTTAACCAGTATTCTGTATTCTTCCTTTCAAATGAGTGTCTTTTGGAGGGAACCGATTTTAAATTTTGTATCTGCTGACAAATTTTATAATTAGCCACACCTGCCAGAGGTAAATTGAGGTCAGCCATGGTTTCAAGAAAATGGGTCCATCCTAGAGGTCTTCTGTCTTCGGATATCTTGTGTGAGGCAGCCACATTTTTGATCAAGTCTATCATATTAGAGCCTTTTAAAATTTTACCATTACTGATTAATTCACCCTTGTCATGTCAGTCAGTCGCTCTTCCTTTTGACCCTTTTATTTTATTCATAATGTATATAACATTTTTTCGGCTACGTGCTAGAGTATGCTCGAGCATGTCACTCATAACAGCATCCTCATCTATGGTGTGATCCTGTAAGCTCCCTGGAACAAGAGGTTCTGTAGCCTCCGTTTCTGGTAGGGAGAGGGTCAAGTGTCCCGTGTTATTTTCATCTTGTTTCAACAAAAACAAATACCTTTGTAAGAGTTGAGAGTATTTCTTTGCCTTGTCATAAGAATTAATTCCTTTCATGTTCAATACATCCTTCATATCCGTATACAGATCCCTTTCAGCCGTTTGTCTAATAGTTTCAGGGCCTTGTTGCTTAAGTTTATCCAACTGATATTGAGGCACTAAATACATTTTGTTAGACATCAGCTCCCACTCCTGGAGGCAATAAGACTACTGAGGAAAGGGAGGGCAACACTTAACAAGGGTAAAAGGAAACCACCCGTCTGCTGTATGGCACGCCTCTTTTTTTTAATACTGGTCCTTTTATCGGCAAATAGCTTGATGACTGCCTTTTGCCTCTTTAATTTTTTAATTGTTCCTGGCTGAGTGGGATGCGCCCTTTGAGAACGTTCAAAGCAATCTCACAGAGCGCCAAAATAAGATCTGAAGAACAATGGAATGGCCCAAGGCTGACTTGCGTTCTTTAGGGTTGGCTACGACTAGGACTCTCAAAAAGGGCAAATGTCTTTTTAAACGTGCAGACATGTTTACTTTTTCTTTGGGATGTCAACTGTTGGCCACTCCCACGGGAACAAACCTGTTTTGAGTCTTAAATGTTCTGGTGTAGAAGCTTTAAGGTCTACCAGTAAATATGAAAATGCCTTTTTTGTTGCGTCTTCGTAACTTTCCGTGAAAAATGACCTCCTCCCCAGGTACGTTTGTTGTGCAAGAGTGTTAATCTGCAGTTTGTCTCTAGGATTTTTAAACAAAACCAAGTAATTGGAGTTCAGGCTAATGGTACGGCTATTTTTGCCCTGGTGAAACACATTTTGTACCAAATAGAGAACAGATAGGTTCCGATGGTGAGTATATTGAGTAAAAGCTCTGGCAATTTCAGGATGTTCACAACCTGCAAACAGCATATCATCCAAAACTAAAAGATTATTTCTGTTAGAAGGAAAGAGTTGATCATCATTCAGTGATTCAGGGATTCCTTCAACAAAGTTTATTTTTATTTTCTTCAACATTTCATCATACATCGGTTTATAGCAACTGTAACACCACACTATATTATCAAAGTTCTGAGTTAATACATGTTCAGAATTTTCTAAAACATTTTTTACAAAACAAGTTTTTCCACTGCTGGATGGTCCAATGACCAGTGCTGAGAAAGGTAAATGCAATCTTGAATCAAAACCTTCTAAAGACTCCATCTTATCTAATCAGAAGCCAAATGGTAATGTGGTACCGTCTGCTAAAAGTACTCTCTTGTTATACACAACCCTGAACATTTTGATGAGTGAAGCATTGTGCAGATGGAAACCTTTTTTATCCCTGACAATTCTTTTGTAGGAGGTAAAGATTTCCTCACTAGTTTTGTCTATGAAACTAGTTTTGTTATGAAACCCTCGACCAAACGTGTGAGTGATTCCAGGTTTTCCTTTGGGGCGTTTTCATAGTTTTGTGTGATGCCTTTGACCTTCAAGACTACGCAATTGTTTTTAGTCCTAAACCCATAACTCTTGGGTCCACACAATGACCATTCTGTGATATGATCACCATCTTCAAGTTAATTTGTTAAACCTCCCAAATAATTGCTCAGAGGGGGCTTCAATTCACCCGGCTGGCTCACATCGACCACCAAATCTGTGTCGTGGTATAGAACTCACCTTTGTAGCTGTTCCATAGGACTGTACAATTCAAGACGGCCGTAAGCTGTTGTGAAAGCTGCAATGATTACACTAACATTTCCGGGACATCTAAGGTAATTCTTTTTATGCCTCCACTGTACCAGGGCAACCTCCTGATTCAAAAATGAAAAATGAGAAATTTCAAAACGGTTTGAAAAAATTAACTCTGTAAAATGTTGGGCTTCTCTAACAAGGGATGTTGTCAGCATATTGCTTCACTGAACATACTTTCCCCACAAATTGTTCAAAAATAGTTTTGAAACACTTCTATTAGCCTTATTGACTCTGATTTTTTCAGGATCCAAACGTATGCCCTCTTTGTCGTAATAATCCTGAATGTACCTGTCTTTGCTCTTTTGATCGGTGGCTGATGTAGGATAACCCGAAGCCATCTGCCTGCCTCTCAAGAAAGTCTTGATATACTCTTTATAAAGAGTATCTGATTTTCTGGCAAAGTTCCACACTTCATAGATTTTAGCCACAATGTAATCTTTCTCTAGAGCCTTATTGAACTCCTCTGTAACCCATTCACCTGTCAGAGCTCTCTCTTCATCAGAATGATCACAGGGATGTTGCTGATTATTGTTGTCACTGCATGTGCGACAAAGAGAAAAGAAAAGCTAACCGTTAGGCCCATGGGTTGGTAACACTGGAAGAAACAAACCCCCGAGGAGGGTAAACAGTTGCCTTAATCAGACCGAAATAGTTTTGGGGCAAGTCAAAGTCACTATGAATGATTTCAGGATGGCCCAGAGGAAAGTGGTATTTGCTCATGACATGAGGATAAAGGGATATAAAATCACTGTACTCTATTGTTTCATCCTCTTGGGCTAAATGCCTTAAAGTCAAAGCATTGGTGCAACCACCAAATAATGCATCTCTGGTGTCCAGGGGTTCTGGCATGCAAAAATTATCCATCAGAGCTTGAACCTGAGGGTCCGACCTTTCCAAGTGAGCCCACTCATGCTCCCACAAAACCACCACTTTCAGACCATAATCAACCTGTAAGGATTTCTGTTTGTCTTGGAACTCTAGATACATGTCACCAAAGCTCTTTTGGGTTAAAGCACACATTTCCTGTGGCAAAAAGCAGGATGTACATCTGTGAAAAAAACATCCGTTGTACATTCGGTGATGACTGCATAACCGTCTACATGATAAGGTCCAAACTTTTTTCACCCCCCTTCAAGGCATGCTGAATAACAATGTTTTTTTTTTCTCAGCCAGGTACTCCAAACATTGTATGGAACCACTAGAATATGATTTGTACTGCCTTCTATAGTTATCAGGTGAGAGAATGGCTATAGATTCCTCGGTCATAAAATGAGTACGATAGGTTTTCATGCAAGCCGATGCAATAATTATACAACTCAAGGGATCAACGCCTGCGTCACTGATTACTTCCTCTCTGAACTTGAGACAACCTTCACGCAAGATAGCCACATCATTATCGCAATACCTTTCCATCTCTTTATGAAAATCAAAGGTCTGATGATGGACTGTCTCATACCATGTCATAAACTTCTCTCTCTCTTTGACTGTCATTTGATCAGCTCCATACATTTCAGGACCAGGGTAAGGACCTTAGTAATTGAGATTCTCCTCAGAGCTGAAAAAATGCGGAAACCAACCTTTAACCGCTGTTTCAAAGCCGAGAGCATCGGGCATTTGAGAGAGTTTCATGGGAAGAAAGCTAAGACTGTCAATATATCGTTGATCAAATGCGTGATTGATAAAACACAACACCTTACTTCCTTGTGTTATAAGAATGGGAGTTACGCCTTACAGTACCAAGGGGTTTAAAAGAAGGTAGGAGTCATAACCTCTTGAATTATGCTCTATGAAAGTGTACTTTCTATGTTAGTTTTTCCGAAAGTGTTTTAAAAAGAGCATGACACACTCCTGTCCCTTAGCCGTCCACTTTTTACCCTCAAAGGTCATGCAAGACACAAATACAAGTATGTGTAAATCTGTTGAGTCATTCTGTTGGGTTTCACAGTCATAAAAGACAATTTTTTCTGATGGCTTCTCTTCATTCAAAGATTGAATATAACATTTGTGGACCTTTTCAAATACACCAACGTCATCCAAGAGCCCTTTACATGTTGGATAACATTTTCTGCTACATTTGTGTAGTTGGGGGTTATTAATTTTTAGATTATAATTGACATGGCATAAGGGAAATCACTTATTGATGTCACACCAGCTGGCAAAATTACATGCCACAGGATGCCATAAGGCCAACTTGTGTTTTTCATAGCAGTAAGCTGAACGACATGTACAGTTGCAGTCATAACACTTTGTGAGCTGCAGGGACTGATATGGACAGTCCGCATCAATGCATACTGCACAGTTATACCGACAGGAGTGCCCTCCTAATCGCGTAAAGCCGGTATGACATGACCGACAGATGTAGGGAGCATCCAAGAATGCCTTAATGTTGGTAATACCATAATAATGATTGTCTTGTACAAACAAATACAGCATTTGTAGATGAGGCTGTAACGTGTTTTGGAATTTCAAGATGGCTGAATCATGCCTACTATGATAGAGAACCACCACTTTGATGTCGAGTAAGCTTTCAAATTTGACTATATCAGAAAACTCTACAGTTTCATAAATGGACAAGCCCACTGCTCTCTGAAATTCAGTAGCTATCTTTAGACCTTCTATATCACTAATACCGGGATTCAATAAATGCGCCAGACAAATGGCAAAACATAATTTGTTGTCCGCATTCTGAGGAATAATAAGATATTCCTTTTCGCTGTTAATTATTTCGGATTTCAAGAGAATTTCAGCCTTCCTCCTCTGTCTGCCCGCACCCTGAGGAGTTCTCAATATTTGCACAATCAATTCTAGGATATTATCGGTTAAGATTGATAAATTGGACTGTACAAGCCTTTCAAGCATATCCAGAAATTGATTCAAGTTTGCACCATCATTCTCCATAATATACGATACATTGTTTCATATAGAATCACCCCTAATTTCTAATTGCAGTACATCTCTAGGCTCTGCGTAGGCTGTAGCTCTTTCTAACAGTTCTGTTAAAGTAGCTAACACATTTACATAGAACGCTGAATAATCATACATTTCATTCATGTGAGCAAAATTAAAATGCTGTCGGATTTCACTGTTGCTGAATTTATTGCGATAAACAATATTCATATTTCTATCAACACCTCTGCCCTGTTGATTCGCTCCTGAATGGGAGGCCTGTGGTTCTCAAGGAGTTGGCGATGTCATGAGAGAAGCTGGTTCAGGATTTAACTCCGTAATTTGAACACTTGAATGGGAGGCCTGTGGTTCTATAGGAGTTGAAGTTGGTGGTGTCATGTGAGAAGCTGGTTCAGGATTTAACTCTTTTATTTGACTAATCAGTGCATCATAAGCAGGGTTCATGTGTAATGCTTCAGGACTCAAAGCTATGATTAATTCGTCATAGTTTATGTGTGATGCCCCTGGACTCGAAGCATCAAAAGGAACAGGCAACGCTAAGGAGGCGAGAGCCGACGGCAGTAGTAAATGTAGGGTATATTGTGTCAGAATGGTGATTCATGACCCTAGTGGGCGGGGCTTCCAAATTGATGTGACAGGTGGGCGGGACATCCGGTTTGCTGGGCGGAACTTCCGGTGTGACGTATGGACTTCCTGTATGACGTGTGTTAGGGCGGGATTTCCGGAATGACGTATGCATGTCCGGTGACTTTGTGATTTATGATTGCAATGATGTGTCCATGTTTGATGTTTTACAACAACTGATAAGCACCCCAGACGAGTGTTGTGACAAAAACACATAAACACCCCCAGAAGCCTTTGCTGTATTCAAATTTGTATACACATCAGCCATAGGTTGACAAATCAAGGGGGTTTGTGTGTGTCTGCGTGTGTGTGTGTGTGTGTGTGTGTGTGTGTGTGTGTATGAACATGTTGGTTTGTTGAGGGGTTGTTCTGAACTATGTGTGAAGTTGTCGAATAGGGGGTGTGTTGTGCGTGTGCCAGTGTGTGTGTGTGTGTGGAGTCAAATAGGGACATGTGTATTAAGTTGTGATATATTGTGATAAATATGTAATATTGTAATATATTGATTAGAACTAGGTTATAATGTTCAATTTGAATCCAAACATGGTCTGGTTTAGATTAAAGCAACCTTGTTTTCGACATAATAGGAGCCCTAGACACAGCGGCATTATTTGTCAGGGGGTGTGGGGGGAGTACTGATTCAGGTGTAAGGCAATGTAACATATTCCAGGTTGGGATGTGATTTTGTGAGGGTCTGTTGTATATCGACCAATAAGTATCTCTTATTCTGTAAAAAAATTTTGGGGGGCGTTTGTTAAATGGTCTGGGTTTAAACAGGCGACCCTAGCGGTGGACCGGCCGTTCTTCCAGCTCACGATATATTGGCAGCACAGGTCAAACTTTTTAAGGTATTTAAAACTAACTTTTTAACACAAAGAAATGATGATTGTTTTAAGCTATACTAAAAGCACGGTTATGTAGTTTTATTATTCCATGTTAAGCCAATTGCATTGTATAGCTTAATAGATTAAAGGTCATTGTGTGTAACAACGTGGCTGGTGCTTTTCTTGGGCCACACGAAGGCCCAAATGTGTTATTTTTAAACATGTGTTGTTAACCAATAAGATACATAATAAATTAAAGACATCATAATAAGGCTACCGCACATTACCCCGTTTTATTCCTATAGGTTTAGAGCAAATACCGACTGTCTGTTTTGAAAGGTCATTGTGTTACCTAAATTACCATGGCTACAGGTATGTATTAACACGATATGTTTTTATCTTTGTATAGATCGGCAAATACCATTTACCGCAATTCCGTTGTATTTTGAAGGTTTGTTTTTGAAACAAGCTGGCTTACGTGTTGAAATGAGGTAACCATCTCGTTTATATCACAAGCAACATATATCAACTTTCAATAAAAGTCTAGAACTTTTTATTTATTATAAATTATCGTGTCAGGGGGGTGGCTAACAATAGACCTATTATATTTAATTATCTGTACATTCTGCACTTATAGGATGTTCAATAGATGATGATTTTTCAAGGGGGTGCGACAGAAACAGTACCTCGGTGAAAAAGGGCGGCAAAAAGAATTGCTTTGATTTCATGTGTAAGTATAATATATATATATTATATATATATATATATATATATATATATATGCGTGTTTTTAGACGATGTGGAAATGATCAATTAACTAAAAGTGAAAAATATCTTTATAGCGGATTCTTTGGAAGATCTCTATCAGCCGCCCCGATCGCCACCGTTAAGACGCAGGAGACTGTCCCCAATTCGACAAGTGGCTATCGTGTACCCCTATGTAGCTACACAACAAGGTGTGGGGGTGAACAGCACAACGGATGACACCGACGGTGTCCCGCCACAAGTAAACCAGCTCAACAACACTATCGAAACAACGGCATCGTTCAATGAAGAAGATTTGTTACAGCCGCTAGGCTTCGGTGGTCCGGTAAGAGAAAACCTTGATGATGATGGTGTTGATTTAAATCAATTGTATGATATGGTTTATGGACACGTGCACGAGCATCAGTTTCTAAATGACCACCTGACCA
Source organism: Esox masquinongy (assembly GCA_016801175.1). Lineage (NCBI taxonomy): Eukaryota > Metazoa > Chordata > Actinopteri > Esociformes > Esocidae > Esox > Esox masquinongy. The sequence goes on from JACXGI010010645.1 coordinate 16,454, forward strand.
GAATCGAAGATGTGGTTCGTAACAGATTTGACGATATGGAATTCAATATTAATGGCTTTAGATATGAAGTAGATACACATTTACAAGGTTTGAGATATGAAGCTACAGAGGTGTCCACACTAGCACGGGAAAATAGATCCCTTAGGGATCAAATCATGCTTTTAAGACGCGAATTAGATGCGAACAATAGGTCAGATCATTGATGCTTTCATGCATAAAGCTTGTAACGTTTTTTATTATCAAATCGGGTATGTGTATGTGTGCATGTGTTTCAAATGTGATTTTATTGCCGTTTATTTTGTAAGGGTGTGTCATCAACTTTTTTTAAATTTTGTTTACTACGCTTGATATGAATCATGGAGCCTAAAAAACCTAATAAATTATCGTTGACCAGAAAACGTAGAGCTAGAGAAATGGGTAGAGTGATTGGTCACACCACCCCACCCCCGTCAACCTCTACACACATTCAGCAGACCATGCCTAACACAGGTGCAGCGGCTATATCCACGGATATTATGCCTAGTATGAACAATGACAACCCCATAGACAATAGCGATTTTGCGATGATAAGACCACGTATATCGCATCCGAATAAGGCAAAGCTTAAAAAAACGAATAAACTATCTTTGACCAGAACACGTAGAGCTAGAGAATTGGCTAGAGTAATCGGTAACAGCACCACCCATCGTCCTCTACACACACGCAGCAGACCGGGCCTAGCGCAACAAGTGCAGCGGCTATAACCATGGATATTATGCCTAGAATCAACAATGACAATCTCATAGATAATAGCAATGTTACAGTGATAAGGCCTCGCACGGTGCATCCGAATACATCATCCCCTAAAAAAGCTGATAGACAATCCAGAATGTGTGAAGCTATAGAAATTCTTACTGCTGATGTTAGAAACCAGCCAGACACGAAACAACCATCAACATCTACACAAGATCAACAGAACACACCCCAAAATTCTAATCAGCCGGCCGATATTTTGTTACACAGCGATGCGCACAATAATCCTCAGATGCAAGGATTGTTAACAGAGCTTAGTAGCCCCCGTTTTTCACATGATCTAGTTGACTCTCCTCCGAGATCTCTGATGCAAACTCATTGCAATGATGGCGATGTTAGAGTTATACAACGTAATGCGTTTGACAACGTTGAATTACGACAGTTGTTAAATTTACAAAATACTGGTGAAGTTGGGAATTTTGGCACATTCTATGCAATCATTATGGCAAGCTTGGATACTTTGATTGTTAGAGCTTCAGACTTTGTACACGGGCCTGGTGATCGTCTGCAGATTGAGTTGATTGGTGAATCTCTGATATCCCCCGTACATGTGACCATGAGAGCGAATGAATATAATGAACGCACGTTTGGTAATTTACTTGAAAGTGTTATGCAGAGTAATGCTGAGATTATGTTTGATGAAACACTTGAGTTGGTGGTGCAAATTTTCAACAACCGTGAGGGTGGTGTCCCGCGACCTAAAGCTCAAACACTGTTGATAGAGCAGATTATCAAAAAAAAAAAAAAGAAGGCATTTATATGTGGCTGTGAATAATGATTCTACATGTTTTTCCGTTTGTTTGATGGGTCTGTTGAACCCGCAGTACACATGTTGAGGCTGAGTCTAGTGGTTATGAGTTACATACGGGAGCTAGTTTAGCATTAGGTGAATGTGTGGCATTCACAGATATTGTTCGGTTTGAAGAAATGACTGGGTGTAAAATTGTTGTCTTTCATCGAACACGGGATGGTCACTTTACCAAGTTTCAAAACACCGAGGCCACCCACCCTAGAACCGTGTTTATGTACTTACACGATAACCATTTCTATGGCATCGTGAATCTGAAGAGTTTTCTGGGTGTGTCATATGTTTGTGAGTGGTGTTATACAGGTTTTAACACCCGTGGTGATCATGGCTGTAAACATAGCTGTAGTGTATGACTTCATGAAGATTGTCATACCCAACCCCATAACACAAAGCAGTGCCCAGACTGTAAGCAGATATGTTATTCTGACTTTTGTTATAGACAGCATAAACGCTTGAAGCAACACAAAAGTGTGGGTCGTTGGGTTAGCAGGTGTGACCAGAAGAAATACTGTGTTGATTGCAGCCGTCACTACAACGTTAGTATTACCAACTATAAAGCACACAAGTGCACGGCTAACACGTGTCCTAGTTGTAACGTGGATCTGGAAGTTGAAACGAACCATCAGTGTTTCATAAAACCGTCTAAGCCTGAGGACCCTAGTGAGCGCTACATATTTTATGATTTTGAGACAATTGCCAATCCTGTGAACGGTGTACACACTGCAAATTTTGTGTGTGCAATAAGCTTTGATAACGAGATGTGGTGTTCAGCCGGAGATGGTTGTGTCGCTGCCTTTTTCCAAAAGTTTAGACAACCGAAATATAATGACTACACATTTATAGCACACAACTCTAAAGGTTTCGATGGTTACATCTTAATGCAGTACCTTGCTAACAATGGTATTGGCACGATACTTATTGCTAATGGTAGCAAGCTCATGATTTTTACAGACAGCACATTCAATCAGAGATACATTGATAGTCATTGCTTCCTACCGATGAAGCTGGCGGCCTTGCTACGTGCTATGGGTTTTAAGGATTCGAAAAAAGGCTACTTTCCTTACAAGTTTAACACCAAGGAGAATGAGAACTATGTTGGCCCCCATCCGGAACCGCATTACTACGGTGTGAATACCATGATGGCTAAAGAAAAAGAAGAGTTTTTGCAATGGTATGCAACTGTTTCCGCAGACCCCTTTGTCATGCAGGATGAAATAAAGGCTTACTGCGCGAATGATGTGGTCATCTTGAGAGAGGGTTGTATGCGCTACAGACTCGAGTTCTTGGAGTGTGGTGGTGTTGACCCGTTCTGATCAATTACGATTGCTTCGGCTTGCATGAAAGTCTTTTGCAACAGATTCCTCACCAAGGACACCATTGCATTGGTCCCCTCAGACAACTACAATCGTTGTCAGATGACATTCTCAAACAGCTAAATACAGTGGCTTGAATATGTGGCCTCTGATGAGAACATATCAATACAGCACGCCCTGAACAGGGGTGAAGTGAAAATCGGTGCCTACTATGTTGATGGATATGCTGAACGCGATGGGGTGTGTACAGTCTATGAATTTCTAGGCTGTTTCTGGCACGGTCACCCAAAGTGTCATTGTTCAGCAAGCATCAATCCGGTGACAAAGATTCAGTACGGGTTGATGCACCAACAATGCCTGACAAAGCTTGAGGCTTTAAAAGAACAACACAATGTACATGTTCAATACATATGGGAGTGTGAGTGGAATCAGCTTAAAAACTCATCCGCAGATGTCAAAGCTTTCTTGAAGACCTTTGATGCTCCAGAGTGCCTTGACACTCGGGATGCTCTTTTTGGCGGTCGTACCAACGCAATTCATTTGAAGTTTATGGCTCGAGAAGGGGATACTATTCAGTATAACGATGTCTGTAGTCTTTACCCATTCTGCAACAAGACAAAGACTTATCCAATTGGGCATCCAGACATAATATTTCGAGATTTCAAACCGCTAGACACCTACTTTGGCATTGTTAAGGCTGCGCTGTGTCCACCGAAAGGCCTTTATCACCCCGTTTTACCACACAGGGTCGGCGGTAAGCTGTTCTTTCCCTTGTGTAGATTATGTGCAGAGTCTGAAAACCAGGTAACTGATTGTTCACATACTGATTCAGAAAGATCTTTAACTGGTACCTGGGTTTCTATTGAGCTGGTTAAGGCTGCTGAGAAAGGTTATCGCATTGTGAAAATATTCGAAGTCTGGGATCTCACCAGGACATCAGATAATCTTTTTGCAGATTACATGAGAACATTCCTGAAGCACAAGCAGGAAGCTAGCGGCTTCTCCCCATCTGTGGTTGACGATGACGCTAAAGACCAGTATATCCGTGAATATCATGAAAAGGAGGGTGTGCACCTTGACAAGGAAAACATTGTTGTAAACAGTGCTAGGCGATTTTTGGCAAAATAGGCCATGAATAGTCTTTGGGGTAAGATGGGTGAGCGGTCTAACCTTATGAACACAATGCTAATTACAGATCCGGAAGAGTTTAGCCACTACCTTTTCTCCAGTGAAATAGAAGTTGGCTATTTCTCTTTCATCTCAGACACAGTTGCGATGGTACAGTGGCGTTACACAAACCAAACACCAATCAAACCACGTAACGGCAACATTTTTATTGCTGCGTTCACAACCGCTTATGCTAGACTCGAGTTGTATTCACTCTTGGAGAAGTTGGATAGACGCATACTCTACACAGACACTGATTCAGTGATCTTTGTCACACGCCACGGGAATTGGGTACCCCCACTGGGGCCATTCTTGGGTGACTTGACCAATGAGTTGCCAGATGGTGACAGCATCGCTCAATTTGTTAGTGGTGGGCCAAAGACATACGGTTACAAAACCGTTAAAGGTCTGACCTGTCTCAAAGCAAAAGGCATTACACTCAACAGCTACAACACAACCGTTGTTAACTTGGAGACGCTAACACGACTGGTTGATAACTTTGTACGAGGAGAAGGTGGTGATGATGATCACGTCCTTGCTAATGCAGACAACTGCGAGAGATAAAAGAACATTCACATTGAAAAACCGAGTAGTGTCTAAGCATTTCAGAGTTGTGTACAACAAGCGTGTACTGCTCCCTGATTTCAGCACAAGGCCTTACGGGTACTAAATCACATTCTAGGATGGATAGTGGTTTTGACCCGCGACTTCAACACCCATTCAGCTGTGTCATAAGTGGCCCCAGTAACTCGGGTAAAACATATTTTGTGAAGTTGTTGTTGGATAATGCTGATGTTGTTTTCTCCAGAGAAATTCAGAATATCGTCTGGGTTTATTCATGTTGGCAACCGCTGTATGATGAAATGCTGAAGGTGAGGGAGATTACTTTTATAGAAGGTCTACCAACATCGCTGTGTGATGGCAATCTGCTACCGATTCAGAAAAACAACCTTTTATTTATTGACGATTTAATGAAAAGTGCATCAGAGAGTTTAGAGATGGAGAGAGTTTTCACACAATATTCACACCACCGTAACCTGAGTGCAATTTACCTTGTCCAAAATATGTTTTTAAAGGCAAATCTAGTAGAACTATTAACTTGAACACAAACTATCTCATCTTGTTTAAAAACCCCCGTGACAATCAGCAGATTAGCATTCTAGGCAGACAGATATACCCCAATCTTTCTCGATTCTTCATGGAGAGTTTTAAAGACGCAACACATCCGCCTTTTGGTTATTTACTTATTGACCTTAAAGTTACAACACCAGAAGACTATCGTCTCAGAACGGGGTTATTTTCTTTTCAGGGGATTGGCCTGTCGTGTACATTCCTAAGAAAGTTTGATC
>JACXGI010010646.1:8450-27254 GCA_016801175.1 Esox masquinongy
TCCAAGCCCGGCTGAAGTTTGCAAAAACAAACATCAAGTCCCCCAAAAGCATGTGGGAAAATGTGTTATGGTCTGATGAAACCAAGGTTGAACTTTTTGGCCATAATTCCAAAAGGTATGTTTGGCGCAAAAACAACACTGCACATCACCCAGAGAACACCATACCCACAGTGAAGTATGGTGGTGGCAGCATCATGCTCCCCGGCTGTTTTTCTTCAGCTGGAACCGGGGCCTTAGTCAGGGTGGAGGGAATTATGAACAGTTCCAAATACCAGGCAATTTTGGCACAAAACCTTCAGGCGTCCGTTAGAAAGCTGAAGATGAAGAGGAAGTTCACATTTCAGTACGACAACGACCCACAGCACACATCCAAATCCACAAAAGCATGGCTTCACCACAAGAAGATTAACGTTTTGGAATGGCCCAGCCAGAGCCCAGACCTGAATCCAATTGAACATCTGTGGGGTGACCCGAAGAGGGCTGTGCACAGGAGATGTCCTCGCAATCTGACAGATTTGGAGCGCTTTTGCAAAGAAGAGTGGGCAAATATTGCCACGTCAAGATGTGCCATGCTAATAGACTCCTACCCAAAAAGACTGAGTGCTTTCAGTTTGTTTTTCAATTGAATTGTTCACGTTATAGGTCACATTAAAGGTTGAAAAAGTTCTGACATGATTTATCTTGTCTCATTCTTTTACATCACAAGAACCTGGCATTTTAACAGGGGTGTGTAGACTTTTTATATCCACTGTACTACAGCCACTTCAAGGTCCAAAAACACGCAGACGTGATTTGAATGTGGTCACGTTACTCTGTGTCGCCTTATTCCCGTTGTGTTTGTGCTAGCTGCACAAATACATATCCTGCTTAGAATCAGGAGAGTCTCTGGAAGACGTGGATGTGTTTAGCTTTTCTGCAAGACGCCCACACGCTGTGCTATCAACTAAAATGTAAGCTATGAGTAGCTGGTCAAATAGAGCACCTCCTCCAAGTCACATCCATATCACATGCACATATATAGAAATTCCTTAAAATTTGACAGTCGCAGCTAAAATATGTTCTTTATGCAGAAGAGTCTCTGGAACAATGAGCTGGCCATGCTCTAGGATGCCCACAAGCTGATCTGCAGTGGTAAAGGTATGCATGGTACTGTATGCTGTTGGAAAATGAAGGTCAAAATGGTTTTTGTGTAAAATCATAAAATACATCTTTTCTTTTGCAGATTTTGGATACAAATTAAGCTATGCCTAACAAACATTAATGAGAAATAAAAGTTGGTAAAATATGTAGAATCCGCACGTGCAGAATAACTCTAATGGAACTTTGTAATCTCTATTCATTTTCCATTATTTGTTTGGGACAACTACATACGTGTCACGTTCCAGGGAAGGCAGGATGCGTGGAGCATGGAAACTTCCTTTATTATTACTACTGTCAACTGAGTACAAAATAATAAAGAAGAGACCGCAACCATGTCCTAACGCGAAAAAGCATACAATGAACCACAAAACAGAAGGCAAACCAGGGTAACTTAAATAGGTTCCCCAGTCAGAGGCAATAGGGAGCTGCCTCTGATTGCGGATAATGAAACAGAAGTGCACATAGAGATGCCAAAAGGCACCTCTGCAGTCAGGCCTTGACTGTGTCCTCCAGGCACATAGAGATGCCAAGAGGCACCCCAGCCAGGACCTGACAATAGGCCCTGCAACTTCACATCAAAATTCAACATAATCTATGGAAAATCCATCTTTTAACAAATTCATGTGTTTGCAACAGAAATTACAATTATACAAAAATGGCCTTGGGACTTTTAAGCGCCAATCAGCAATCATGATTTGCACCACCAAGTTGGTAATTGTTTTCAGTCAGCCAATTTAACTCCTATGTGGCTATAATTCCCCATCAGTTTAAAATCTAAAGGGAATACCTAGGCGTTGCAGTAAGACAAATCTTCAATGCTTGAAAATGTTGCTTTATCCTGTTGGTTTGTTTTTCCTTTCGGTTGCTGCCTTATTGAAAGTTTTGAAACTTTGTTAAGACAAGGCAGATATATCCCCAGTTTAGGAATCTACTGTTTAAAGTTAAAGCACATCCTGGCAGCCAACCTGCTTGCATCAGTTTCTCATTTTATCTTAAAATACTGTAAAATACATATAACTCCCATTCATTTATTCATTCATTCATTCACTCCAAATACATGACCAGGAACATTTCAGATACCACATTGTGTGTCACTACACAGAACTTGCTTTGATATTCTTTTTATAGCGGCCCTTTGTGGCTCAGTCATGTGTTTGACTCCCCTTGTGGCCACCCATACATATAAAGTTGGCAAGCGTTACTGAATTATTTTGGATAAAAGCTTCTGCAAAATGGCATTCATTATTATCATATTATTTTACAGTAAGTGTACTGTAGTGTGAAATAAAAAAATGTCACTTGCCAACTCACTTTCAAGTATACCACTAACCCAGAAACATGATGAATAGTATGAGAATTGATAAGGACCAGATAATTTTCTAGACAATTTTTCCAGGAAAACTATGTTCCAGAATTAAGTCAGAGATGGTAAAAAAAACTCCTGGCTCTATGTATCAGTGTTAAAGACAAGCTGAAAACTGATGGATATCGTGATGAACAGGGAATAATCACGACTTTTCTCTCTTTCTTATTTTACCACTCTGAATGTTACTGGCATGCTGTGCCATATTCAGGGTTGTTCAACCTGATTAAGTGTATTTTGACATATAGTGAATGTTTTATGGAATTCCATGCAGCATGGTTGAATGCGTTCGCTGTAAGTGTCAGATGAAGTGTAGGTGGGTGGAAAGAACTGTATTTCATAGCAGGTGAATTGAGGTTAGCTTTAGCTTCAAATCCCAGGTGAGGTGTTCTATCTACTGTAACTTGAAAAGAGCGATTTCCACTTGCATCAGTATTTCATTCAACCAGTGTAAATGGATTATGACTATGTACTTAGAAAGCTCCATGTCCCAAATTGGACCCTATTTCCTGTATGTGCACTACTTTTAATGAGAGCCATAGGGACCATGGCCTGATCAAATGTAGGGCACTTTGTAGGAAATAGAATGTCATTTGGGATGCAATAAAGTGCATTAATTATTAATCAGAATCCCACAGAATAAGCTGCTCCCTGTTGTGCAGCGGACTGTGGCAGCATGAAACAGAGATGAAGATGGAAAGAATGGTGAGAAATGCTTATGAAATATGTATATGAGAGAGAGAGAGAATGGAGGAGAAAAGAGGACTGACACAACTACACAGTCAGCACTTTAATGATGAAATCCTCAAATTTTGACCTGTAATTAATGTCAGAAATCTCACACTCAGACACTTTAAAAACAAAATAGAGCTAATTCCTGGAGCTTGGCAAACAGTATTTTTTATTCATCAGTTCATTTTGCTGCTAAAACATGACTGTGAGATGTGTGTTCCTACATACCAGCCTCCCGTGTTACGCAAGGACATCCATGATATGTGCAGCTGGGGAGAACTGATATCTTGCACTGAGTCACGGTATGTGGCCTTCAGATTGTAGCCTAATACTAGATTAAACAAAGACTAGACCAAAGCATCCAAATTGTTCCTCTGAGGTAATGGTTTTACTGATGCAGGTGAAGCTATTCCAGGAAAACCAACCACTATGATTAACCATTCCCAGAGTGTTGTGCTTACAGTGAAACCAGCAACTTTTTAACTAATTTCCAGATCTGAAACAAATAGAAAATCGTAATATGTGTATCAAAAATCTAACTCAGAGTTTGCGCTACCAAACCAGCTTAATAAGATGTTACAAGAAGGTTATAAATTCATCAAAATTTCAGTATGTAGACTAGAATAAGGCACTGTTGGCAGATTAGATTGATAGAGTCGATGGTGCATTTTTAATAATCACCATACAGTACTCCTACATTACATTTCTTTCAGGTTGTCCATCAAAGACTACACTGTGTGCTGCTGCCATGCTCTATTTCTGTAATTCAATGGCTGTATTTTGAATTTTTGTAAGGTTGAACGTCCAAGAGCACCTGAGAGAGTATATTGTCTAGTACAGAAAAATGTTACATTCATAACATGGTTGTGCTTGTGGACAGTAAACCACATCATCTTATTGCTGGATACAGCCAGTGTCTTGTGACAGACTGTTAGCTTCAGGCACTTTTCTATTGGCTACTTTGGCAAATTAAATAGCTTGAAAATGTATATCAACTATAAAATAATGCATGTTCAGTTTAAACTTGCTAGTCTGCATACTTTGGCTGGATTCTGATCAAGCCAAATAAGAGCAAATCTCCATTCACTTGCTCAGTTGATTTACAGACTCAGATGTGACAGACATTTTCCATCATTAAAGTGAACACCTTATAGAAGTCAAGTCTACTACTTGCAAGCAATGGAACAAATTTGCTACTGTTTCCTGAGCTTGTCATTTTTACAGAAGTGTAGTTTCAAGGAAAAAGCTGTGATCCTGGTGCACTGTGGGAAATTTCAGCTCAACATGCATGTAACCATGTAGACTAATAAGAGTTGTAGGACGTAGTAACTCAAACATCACTTGTCATCCATGAGAATCAGAATAGACTCTCTGAAACAGAGCCAAAACCTACAGGTTACCAAAAACAACAGGTAAAAATGTAATTTGAAAGAAGGAAAGCACAGGTGAGCTCAACCTGATAGGTAGGTTAAGGAAAAACAGCCTGGTAGGGTAAGGCAAAACAGCCTGGTAGGGTAAGGAAAAACAGCCTGGTAGGCTAGGGAAAACTGCCTTGTAGGCTAAGGCAAAACAGCCTGGTAAGGGTAAGGAAAAACAGCCTTGTAGGCTAGGGAAAACAGCCTGGTAGGCTAAGGCAAAACAGCCTGGTAAGGGTAAGGCAAAACAGCCTGGTAAGGGTAAGGCAAAACAGCATGGTAGGGTAAGGAAAACCTCCACAGTGGATGTGAATGCAGTGAATACTTACCATAACTGAGTAAAATATGCAAACAAACCATGTACATAAACTAAGAGGTATTGTAGGTGTGGATGTGTAAGTCATTAGTATCTTTAGAAGACTTCCACAGGTGTCAGGTCGTGGGCATGTATGTCAGCCACTGTATTGTAGGTGTGGATGTGTAAGTCATTAGTATCTGTAGAAGACTTCCACAGGTGTCAGGTCGTGGGCATGTATGTCAGCCACTGTATTGTAGGTGTGGATGTGTATGTCATTAGTATCTTTAGAAGACTTCCACAGGTGTCAGGTCTTGGGCATGTATGTCAGCCACTGGAGCTGACTCGCTGGTCTTATTGAGAACGTAACTGCTGATGGCAGCAGTAAAATGAAGTGTACCGAAACATCTTCTCTGCTGAAATACAAGCAAATGTTTCCAAACTCACTGGATGGTGCTTCATCATAAAGCAAGACAGTTACCCGAAACCTGATGCCATGGCAACTAGGAAGTTTATCAGGACGAAAATGTGGATAGCTCTTGAAAGGCTAAGTTAATCTCCTGGTTTAAATCCAGGTGAAACTGCTTTGTATTTGCTGAAGGTGAAGACCTGAAAACAAACAGTAAGTGAAGATGGCTGCAGGACAGGGCTGGCAGAGCTTCACCAGAAAAGATGCCCAGCTAATGGTGTGGTCAATTTGTCGAAGACATCAGGCTGTTATTTCAAGCAGAGGATTTGGGATCAAATACTAAACATATGTGCTTCATGTTGACATTTTATTAATCAGTCCAAGAACAGTTGGTGTCCTGAAACAGGGACTACAGAAAGTGCTTTCATTTTTAAATGGTAAAACCATTACGTACACAAATACCATCAAATGACAAATGAGAATCTTTACTCAAAGTCATTCATTTAAATTCCAAGGTTTGAGAGTTTAAAGCCAAAAGAACAAAACATTATTTACTGTCCCAAAACCTACAGAGTGCAGTGTATGTGGCTGCTTGTCAGAAATCTTTTCTTGGTGCAATATGAAAACAATAAATATGTCACTAAAGTGATTAAGGTTGTTTTTGACTGAAATGGAAAAAATTCGATGGAGTGCGATAGAATGAAGAAGTATCATAATACTTTAAACAAGAAACATTTAATGGTTTATTTTCTGCATGTACTGTAGGTTTGTTAAATCTACTCAATAACTTTTTAGCCAACCATACAACAGTACTCAGATGTACATTTTAACTGCTAATAACTGCTAACTGCAAATTCTCAGTCAAATGAGTTGACATAGTACAATGTAGTTAGAGAAGTAATTATACCATTGACATTTACTATGTAACTGGATTCTGTTTCCCTATAACCAAAAAGGCAAGTCAAATAGAGAGTGATTGATTGGACTTAAAATGCCAGAAAAATATGCTTTATATGACTTCAAGAAGCCAAACTGAAGGCTATCGTCAGTGTTGTACCTACGTCTACATACCCCTCTTTCTCACTCTCCCTCACCGTCACTCTCCCTCCTTCTCTCTCTTGGCCCCCTCATCCCCTCTCTCCTTCCCCCTCCCTCTCTGGCATTCAGCATCAAAGGCCCGGCCGGAGGCCTTCGTTTCTAATATTGTCTCACAGTCTGCGTTGCTCCAACAAACTCTCACAGCCTTACGTCAGTGGTTGACATTTGTCCAGGGGAAATGAACTTCTATGGGTGAAAATGAACCCAAAGTGTAAATGGAAAGAGAAGGAGGCAGCTGTCTATGGGTGAAGTGAAGGCAAACGTCTATAGTTGAAGTGAAAAATCAAAAGATGCTGAGAAGAGACTCGTGGTCCCTGTACACGAATGATGAGAATTAGGAATTAAGGTTAAGGGTTATAGTTAGGGATTGCTTTAAGGGTTACGGATTGGGTAAATGTTGTAATGATCTGTACAGGAAAGAATTGCTGCTGTTTGACTTCCTGAACAATAATATTGAAGAGGAGGCAGAGCTTTTGAGTCAAATGGGTAAGACATGGGAATGTCTTAAAAAAAAAAGTTGTTTCTCCATGGATTCAAACTCATAACCTTCAGAGTGAGGGTAAGTGGGTTAACCACCCATTCACAATGCTCCAGCAATCCAAAAGACTAAATGTTATAACCCTCAGTGTTTCCACTACTGCTCGGTGGTCAAGAAATATATAGATGTTTCTTTGGCTGGGCAAACATCTAAAATAGACGTCAGTCTGGTGTGCTATTACTAGTTTTTCACCAAGCTACTGATGCGTGAGTGCCCTGGAAAAACAGCAAGGAAACATCAAAAGTGCATTTGAAGCGTGGAATCGTCAGACCACAGCTAAATGCTTCCACCTGAATCCTGATTACTGTAGTACTAGTGGTAGTAGTAGAGCTTCCTCTTGACTTGACGTGATTTGTTACAATTGCTTTTTTCATATTCATACTTGGAATCAGCTAGCTTGTTAATATGAATTTCAAATCATATGTGCATTAACACTGAGCTGGATCCTGCTGATTTACAGGATAAAAAGATGTAAAAAGACAAGCTAGTGATATTCTTTGTGACGCTGACAGAAGCACACACGACTTCCCATCAAAGTGTTATATAAGCTGCTTTAGCCTGGTTGTTGCTGTGTGAGTGGCTCTCTCTGTAGGGAAGTGTAAACAGCTGCAGTGTCAGTACAGGGCATACCGCCAGGGGCCTTGGGCTTGACATCCTCACTGCCCGACACAGCACAGTGACGGGGGCCATCTTACGTAGAACAGGGAGTGTGTCAGTGTGGCTCGGAAAATCACTGCTGTTTTTTCTGCATAGGTTATTGTGTTATATGTGTTTTTTCTATGATTATGCTCCAAGTGGAGAATTGTGTTCAACTACAACTATCAAATTCTTCTGTTGTAATGTCACATTATTTGCAACCTTTTAGCCTCCTCTTTTCCCACTTTCTAGTCATGAAATCAAGACCCACCCTCGCGCACACACACACACACACACACACACACACACACACACACACACACAGGTCGGACAGTGTAATTTGTAACAGTGTCATTGCAACCCAGCCTCCTGCTCCTCTCTGGGTTGGTGGCCTGATTGTTGTACTGGATGCTGGGTGTCTCCACTCCTTGCTGCCTAGTAACTGTCACATCTAGATGGTGATTTATTCAAATAAGCTGTAGGGGGCTTGTGGGTCAGTGGTGATACGCCGTGTGACCGTTGTCGGGATACAGAAGAGTGGTCAGCAAGGAGAAATGTTTAACAGGTAATCAATCAGAACACAAAAGAGCTTGAAGATCTTGATAAATAATTCTGACTTGACAGTTATTTCATGATCCAATTTCTCTGTAGTGATGTATAATAATAATACATTGGAAATTCAGAAATTCGTATAGCTGGCTACTGCAGGCATCAAGCTCACGACTCTTGAGCTTGCAATGAGAATTTGAATAAATATTTCCTTCAATGCTGCATAGAAGGGTGACTCCATTACATGTTCTCTTTGCTTTAATCTCAGAAGCAGTCTGTTCAGCAACCATAGTCAACTTGCTAATTCTGTCTTGGTGGGTTCAATATGGGTTTGGCAAAGCAATGGTGCCCAGTGATATTGTGATCATTTGTAAGCTTTTGAGAATCAAATTGTTTTGTGCAACTGATTTGTTTGGACAGAGTAATTATTGCTATACAGTACCAGTCAAAAGCTTGGACTGGGACTAACTTGTGACTTTGTCTTCAGCTACAGTTCCATGCCATTCCATATGTCCAACATTGCCTCATAAAGATCATCACATCCAGATGTGTGGAGTTGAGTTAGGCCTCATTCCTTTTCCTCTGCAGATCTGCTCAGGGGGTTTAGCATCAGATTAATAGCAGAACCTGGCCCTTGAGCTCCCAGGCAGGGCAACGTTGTACGACTCTGAATCGCAGGTGTCCACGTTGGAGCATTTACTGTTTAAGCCTTACATTTTACATTTCCATCATTTAAACACACTCTATTATCTAAAGCATATTCCTGTTAGGGCATATATCTTAGGATAACTAGAAGTGACAACCACACAACCTAATAGTAACTACATCCAACTCTGTGACATAGATATCATTAACCTCAGTGCTAAAAGTAATCATAATAGTCAGAATTGCAGTTAAACAAGTGAACGGTGGGGGATATTTAAAAATGAAAACCCTAGCCGTAACATTTTTAAATGTACTCTTCATAATGCTTTAATAAATTCATGATTAAACGTGTTCCCAAAGTATTGATGGTTGATTACTTGTGCTGGGTTGGAATGAAAATGTGTGTTCAGTTCCCTCTCAATCTCAGATGCTCTCACCATCACCATCACCCCCAACCCCTCCCCCCCCGCCACTCAGTCAGCAAAAACCTCTTTGGTCTGGTTTGTGTTTCTGATATAATCGTTAATAAATTAAAGCTCTTATATCATACACCCTAGGGCTAGGGCTGTGCTGGGGCTGGCAAAGACTTCACATACGGCTGGACAGCAAAGAGACTGTGACAGTCCTTCAGTGAGAGAGAAAAAATGATATAGAGAGAGCTGAAGAGTGAATGAAAGAGTAAAAGACAGAGGAACAGCGACAAAAAAATAAGAAATAAAGATCAAGATGGAGAGAAGATTAAATATAAAAATGGAAAGACAGAAAGTGAGAAAGAGATGGCTATCTCTCCACAAGCAAATGTGTGTCCTGATTGAGTGGGTTGCCCTTGACACTCACTGCCCAAGAAATACTCACCCCCGCCATTAGTGGGGGACAAGCGTGTGCGACCTCCCGAAGGTTGTACTAGTAATTATGCCACTTAGGAGTATTTGACAAGCAAGGTCGTATCGGCTAACAGACACGAGGGGCATTCCAATATGATGTTCCTGTCCATTTCATTACCCCTTAACCTCCCGCTGTCAAACAAGACAATATCAATCTTTTGCCCTCTTCTCTCACCATGGAACCTTCACTTCCACAATGACCTGAAGGAACTGAAGGAACGAATAGAACTCATTTATCTTTGCTTTCTATGTTCATCTTTCATGGATGGTGTACATTAGTAACCTAGTTTTGTGACAATTTGGTTGTTGTAGTATTACTTTTTATTTGACTTTTGGCCAAGTTGCTGTTGCAGATTGGAAAGAATTACAACGTGTCTAGTGCTACAACTGTGCATCAGTGTTGTAGTGTTTTATTGTTGCGTTAGTGTTTGACTTAATTCTTTTGAAAAAATGCATTGACAGCTTAACTTTTTTTTTTTACAACCAGCAGTTAGAGTTTATCTACCTGCTTGTTTATCACTACTCCATTGATGTATAGTATACTGTATATAGCAGACTGTCCTCCAAAAGCACAATTAAAGTACTTCATGGTTTTTGGGTTCTTTCCCTATTGAAACTTTAAGGGGCAATCTGGAGTTCTTGCAGACATTTTTTGACCTATAAATTAATGAGATAAATCCGTGAATTCTTGAAAAATATAACTTATGAATGACTCATGAGTTCAACTTAACTGTCGTTTTAGAGCATAACCCAAAGGATCTGACTGTTTTGCTGTTATTAGCCTGTTTTTGTTTTAATCACTGATTCCTGTTTTATGTGATACCATGAACTTGGAGAAGGCATGTTGATTATGTAACATTCGTGCTTTGAACCATAAGTCACTCAGCGCTAGAATATAGTGCGCAACTTTCATTTTAACCATGATTTAGTATGGACGTCGTTAACATTATCCTCACCATCAGCCTCCACCAACCCTATGGAAAACAAAAGAAACAAGGGAGCTCAAGAGACACGGACAACACAGGGAAAAAAACAAGACATTGTCATTATAGTGTATGCATGCATTCCAGTGTGTATGTCGGACATAAATTGGGTGAAAGAGCAGGGAGCAGCAGGGAACTCTCTCATAGAGGCTAATAACTCCAGCAGATGTGGGGAAAAAAGGACTCAGCCAGTCAGAGTGAAGAGGTACTCCTAAATGTGCCCGTTTCCCTATTTAGTGCCCTGCTTTTGATCAGGACCCGTAGGCATAGAGTTGTCATGTGACTCTCAAGCATAGAGAGAAGGTTAATGTAACAGTTTGCTGGGCGAAAGTGTTTCTGGTGCTCATTTCATTCGCTGGACGCAAGCTGTGAGCTATTGTCTGGGGTGACTTAAACCTTGCTGTGTGTGTGTGTGTGTGTATGTGTATGTGTATGTGTATGTGTGTGTGTGTGTGTGTGTGTGTGTGTGTGTGTGTGTGTGTGTGTGTGTGTGTGTGTGTGTGTGTGTGTGTGTGTGTGTGTGTGTGTGTGTGTGTGTGTGTGTGTGTGTGTGTGTGTGTGTGTGTGTGTGTGTGTGTGTGTGTGTGTGTGTGTGTGTGTGTGTGTGTGTGTGTGTGTGTGTGTGTGCGTGTGCTTGGGTTTGTGTGTGTGCGTGTGTGTGTGTGTGAACACGTTTGTCTGTGTTCATGTGTCTGTAGACTGAAAAGCAGAGTGCAGGGAGGAGCACTGCAGATGAGGATATGGTTGACATAAAAGTTGAGATCAATTCAGAATAACAAAATGTAAATGATTTAAAAAAATAGATGTGAATAGAATTAGAATTGATTTTAAATAGAAATAACTGTCATTTTATTGAAAGAATATAAACTGATATATTACATCAGAGTTTTATACTTTTGATGAATATACATACATAATTTCAAATATTAGTTTAATTACGACTGAAAGATGTTGAACAGTATTTGTTCTTTGTCATCAGGTGATTATTCCATTGTTTGATGTAGATGTATTTTGGGACAACTTCTTAAGAAAAATTAAAGGTGCACTCTAGAATAAGCTTTTCCAGGTGAAATAAAGGATACTTCACACTTTACAGTAGCTGTGTTGCTCAATTGTACCTCCAACAAAATATGTAGGCAGATTCCTTAAGATTTGAAACTTCTCAACCCAATTTATAGTGCATACAAAGTTTACAATCTGCTCACTCACACCCCTTCTACTGGCATTTCTAGGTTTTTTATATCATATGAAAGTTTGCTTTCATACTTACAACACCATAATTGTCATAATGTTGTAATCTGACTGTCTGTATTTCCATAAACCCTTGTGACATGATTAAGGCTGTTTTAAGGTATTTGATAATAAAAAAAATGTTTTCTTTTAACCCAGCTAGTTACCTTCATAGAGTTGATAACATGGGGTAGGGAATTTTGTATTCTTTAAGGTGAAAATGGAAATGAAAAACATTCTAATGTACATTTACATACTATATTTTCATCCATTAAAATCAAAATATGCCTTCAAATGCATTGCATTTAAAAAAAAATGTGTTGCTACATTATGAGGAAATAGCATTCTTTAATTACTACTATATATTAACTACAGAATTTTTGTTTGATTTATCGCTTATATTAGGACGGTAAAAAGGTTTGACAGCCCTAATATACTATACTTTAAATATGGAGGTATAGTCCACTACCCATAGAGTTCTGGTTAAAACATCCAGACAAAGAGTTCCAAATAGTTAGAAAACTCAGAACATATTAAATTAAGTGTAGAAAGTGTCATTCATCAAAGTGGAAAGCTGGTACTTAGATGCTTGCAGATCTAATTCTGAGATAACAACAGGATACAGAAACATGGTGCCAACCGCCAGCCCACATATCATGAAATAATAATGCTTCTGGTTTGGGATGAGATACTACTTTACTTCCTGCTGGTTGGGTTGAGTATTAAAAATGAAATAGGGGGCTATTAGCGGGACAGAGTTAGTGCGTAAAGCGTATCTGTTTTGGATTCAAAAAGAAATTTCCTCTACATGTTCTGATAACTCAGCATGATGAATGTGAACACATCTTTAGGTTAGGTTTAGAGTAAAACTTACAATTGCAGTTAGTTTTTCAAATGTGGGGTTAGTTTTCTGTTTAGGGTTTAGGGTTGGACATTTAAGCATGTTTAAGCATAAAGGTTAGGTTATTTAAGTTAAGGTTGGGCTTTTTTGTTCGATGAAGGTCAAAACACATCCTCTACATTTACAACACTATTACAGTTTCTCTTAGAAAAGCTTATAGACCTACTCTCTGTTGTAGCTGGTCCACTAATCCATCCAGCTATATATTTAAAGACACACGCTCATTCTCTCTCTCTCTCTCTCTAAGACACCGGTTCAATGGCAGAAAATCCATAGCTCTTTCGAGGAAGGGTTGCATTAGATAATAGATATGGAATTCATCTGGATTCCCACCTTATCTTCTCACTGGGTACTGGATCAATACTAAGGTTGTGTCACAAACGGTAGCCTATTTGCTAAATAGTACATTACTTTCTAATATCTTTTTAAAAGGAGTGTACTACATTGGGAATTTAATGTCATTTGGGATGCTGGCTGGGGCTTCAGCTCAACCTCCAACAATAACAGGAAACTAATGACGGACAGAGGCTTTGTGTCTGTGGGTCTATGTCTGTGGCTTTGTGTCTGTGGGTGTATGTCTGTGGGTGTATGTCTGTGGCTTTGTGTCTGTGGGTGTATGTCTGTGGCTTTGTGTCTGTGGATGTATGTCTGTGACTTTGTGTCTGTGGGTGCATGTCTGTGGCTGTATGTCTGTGGGTGTATGTCTGTGGCTTTGTGTCTGTGGGTGTGTGTCTGTGGCTTTGTGTCTGTGTGTCTGTGGCTTTGTGTCTGTGGGTGTGTGTCTGTGTGTGTCTATGTGTCCATGTGGTTGCACTGCTAAAAACAAACAAAAAATGGCAAGAAAGTAGTTTACTGAAATACAGAAAATTCCTGAGCACCCAAGCAAGCTTCTAGAAAATAGGAACTGAACAAGTGCTCCGCAGGGCAAAATAAATGTCCTGGTTAGAGGGAAGGCATCATCAGAAAGGTTTTCCTAGTCTTATAAACACAAATATTCTCCATCAAATTGGAAGTGTTTTAGGCAGCCTGGATAAGCAGGTACATTATATATGGAGAAAGCACTCACAGCTGCTCAATCAGCCTACTAATGAAAAAAAATATATATATATTTTGTACGTAAAAGTAACTAAAACGCACCATTCCCAAAGTAAATATAGCCTTCTCCTGCGAAGTGATGAATCACTGTTCTTAGGTGAATAAAACTTTTTACGTTTTTATCCTCAGTTAGGAAAAGAAAAAATTAAAAAGTACATTTACTCCGGAGAAGTAGGTATTTTTGACTGGCTGTTCATTTAAACGTTTGAATATTTTGTTGGTCATGATATAAAGAGATATATTGAAACCTTTTCTCGCCCCACAAGGATATAAATTCCTAAATTATGTAAGTATGCATATGTTTTTCTGTGTTTATTGGCAGCAGATAGCTTGTGGAAAGAGTATTCGGCATTCATTGAAAGGTGATTCAAATCCCAAGGCCAAAAAGATGAAAAATCTGTCGATGTGCAGTTGAACAATGCACTTATTCCCAATTGTGTTGGTTAAGAGCATCTGCGATGTGACAGTATGTGTGTTGCGTGTCACTTACAACTGTGTGTGTGTGTGTGTGTGTGTGTGTGTGCAGATAGAGCCACAGTGTTTCCAGAGTGCAGCCTGTCGTGGTTTCCTGTTGGACTTGCCAGGTACAGTGTTTACAAAGACGTTGCCAGGCAACACGTTCTAAACCGGTTCCATCAGCAAAACACTGACTGAGCACCATAAAGGTCAGGGTGGGGTCACACAAAATGAATGTTGCCTCTCATGGCATGGCTGAGTGTATAGATATGGAAGGACCAGAGCGGTAAAAAGCCCCTCAGACCACAACGACTTGACTGAAACGCTCATGGGTACACTTAATATGATGTTCACCAATAAGACAGGTTTACCTGAATGGGAATAACATTTGGTCTACATTATGTATGCTGCTGACGACTTCCCCCCACCACCACCTCAACTTTCATAAAAAAACCATTGCCTATACAACCAGCAGGTGGCAGGATTCTTAATGAATTTCCCTGCTTTATTGAGTATTCAACCTTATCTATCCTGGTGCCTTTTTCGGTCTCTAGTTCTCTTTCTTTCTCTCACACACTCTGATTCTTTTTCATTTTCTTTATATTTTTTCTCTCTCCATGCATCTTTTAATGAATCCTACCACTCTTTGAGGGCCCTCCACCTGTCTCCGCTATGCTCACCTCCTAAAGGATTAGCTCTGTTATTATGTTGTCATGCCTTTCCTGTTAAAATGACTGGAGTGGCCCACACCACGTGTTACTCTATAGACCAACACACACAAATTGTAGTGAAACATACACATTCTGGTGAAATACACACACATTATGGCGAAACACATCCACGTTCTAGTGAAACACACACATTCTGGTGAAAAACACTCATGCTATAGACTCACTATACTCAGGTCTTCTAACTCCAGAACAATTAGCAAAAGTATATGTAATAAATGTTAGCTCTATTGTGAAAGTTTTTGCACATGTAAAACATCAGTAATTAACAATGACACTGTGATTATTGCCCTGTATGCATGATCTCAACCTGCGGAAGATGGGTATGAAGGAGCCCTGGGCTGTCATGTGATTATTCCCTGTATGCATTATCTCTTCCTGCGGAAGATGGGTATGAAGGAGCCCTGGGCTGTCATGTGATTATTCCCTGTATGCATTATCTCTTCCTGCGGAAGATGGGTATGAAGGAGCCCTGGGCTGTCATGTGATTGTTGCCCTGTATGCATTATCTCTTCCTGAAGAACTTGGGTATGAAGGAACCCTGGGATGTCAATGTGATTGTTGCCCTGTATGCATTATCTCTTCCTGCGGAAGATGGGTATGAAGGAACCCTGGGATGTCAATGTGATTGTTGCCCTGTATGCATTATCTCTTCTTGCAGAAGATGGGTATGATGGAACCCTGGGCTGTCATGTGATTGTTGCCCTGTATGCATTATCTCTTCTTGCAGAAGAAGGGTATGAGGGAACCCTGGGCTGTCATGTGATTGTTGCCCTGTATGCATTATCTCTTCTTGCGGAAGATGGGTATGAGGGAACCCTGGGCTGTCATGTGATTGTTGCCCTGTATGCATTATCTCTTCCTGCGGAAGACAGGCATGACAGAACCCTGGGATGTCGTGATTGTTGCCCTGTATGCATTATCTCTTCTTGCGGAGGGTGGGTATGACAGAACCCTGGGCTGTCATGTGATTGTTGCCCTGTATGCATTATCTCTTCCTGCAGAGGACGGGTATGACAGAACCCTGGGCTGTCATGTACTCTGCTGTGAGTCTGTCCCAGCTGTCAGATCTTGCTGGTAGGAAGTTCTTCCACCAGGCCAGACACAACCTGTCTGCTTCCGTCAGGAGGCCAGAGGGCTGCCGTAACCCACAGTAAACTGATACGCCATCAAAGTCGTCTAGAAAACACCGGTCCCACCCAGACAAGGGCGTTATTTATGTTCTTTGTACTGGAGGAAATTCAATTCCGCCTCCTCCTAGTTGCTTAGCCTCTGTGGCTCTGAGAACTCTCAGAGAAAGAAAAGACCCAGCTTTAAGAGTTATGTATTCATTCATTCATATTGAGCAATTTGTCTTTTGAGTATCAAAACAATGTTTTGAATGTTTCTCAAAAAACATTGTCTGGTGCCAGGCCAGCCTCACCGATTCAACACCCAGAAACAACTCGCTTGGCCTTCTACATCCTTAGACTGTTTCACAATTCATATGCCTCCCTAACTCCACCCACATATCAGTCTCACTCAGCATTCTACCTCAAGTGCTGCTAGAATTAGAGGCATAAGAAGCATAACATTTGTATGGCTCCAAAGAATACGCATTGGCACATGAGCCACAATGACCACTGCGTTAGAGAGAGCTACAACAGTGAAATAAACACAGAACATGAGGGAACTTGTCTGATCCAGAAGTGAACTATATGGACAGAAAGAAGCACACCCCCTCACACTCAAGAAAAAGGTCTGTATGGAGCAACACAGTATATCATGACCGATCATTTAATATAAGTGCTTGAGGAGTTTGATAAAGATAGATATAGAGAGGGCTGGAGAAATGCAAAGACAGAGCAATGGGCCAAAATTTACTTCCTTTACAAACTTTGCAGTTATATTGGTCATTTACCAGAAATCCCTGAGGTTTCTATTGCTATTACCAGTGCAATTAAAACACCACGTCAAGCACTACTTTCAGCCCATTATTATTCAGGATTCAAACCCCCACTAGGGGTGTGGTGTATGGCCAATATACCATGGCAAAGGGACACTCTTAAGCACATCACAACGCTTTCAACCAGGGCACTGTGTTTTCATGTGAGTACATGTATGTTAAATAATATGGTATAGTAACTTTGAAGGTGACAATTCAAATTCTGAAGTTCAATACAGACTTTACAATGAGAAAAGCAGAACAACAGAAATTAACTCTATTATTCTGCTCTAACTCTGTTTATTTCTACTGCCCCGTCCCTAAAACCAAATGGAGTTTTGTGCAAATTAAGTAGCGGGGCTTTTATTAGCCAAAACACAGCAGAAATAACGCATGTAACAATATGGCCTCTTAAAAATGTGCAGCTCTCATCCTAGCAGCTTCAAAACCCTGTAGCATCCGCCTGCTGTTGGAGAACGGAGCGGTCGATAGGCTTAAAAGGTTATGCAGGATCAATAGCAAGTGGTTTTGTTCACCAGAGCTATTATAGGAATGTCATCCTGAGGAATAGACCCTGTCCAGGCAGAATGGCCTGTATGCTCTGGTCTACGCCTATTTTCATGAGGCATCTCAGAATATTGGTATACTTATCCAGGATCACTCTAGCCTTTCATATCCTAATGAATAAGATTACATGGACACAAAGTGTCTCCGGGTAGGAGTACTGATCTAGGATCAGTTTGACCTTTAAAACGCTAATATGATTACATGGACACAAAGTGTTGTCGGGATAAAGTACTGATCTAGAATCAGTTTGACTTTTCAAAGGTTAATATGATAGATGAACGTAGGGAGCGGATCCTAGATCAGTGACTCTCATACTCTAGACACAAACAGACCCTGGTTTTCTGTTTAGGCCCGGACTGACCTGAAGCTTGCCTGAGGCTTTTCATGTCCTTAAGCTCTGGTGTTCCACTAGAGATAGCTAGGCATCAATTAGATAGTCAAATGCAAAACACCCTTTTCTTCCCTCGGTACATACATTTTTGGTAATATTTGGATTTTGTGTGGAAAAATGTGAGGGATAACACAAACGTGTAAGCAGATTTTTACTTTACTCCCATTTTCTTTGTCTCTTGCTCTTTTATCTCTCGCTTGGCCTCTTTTTCTCTGTGGTCCAACTTGTCTCCAAGGTCAGATGATGCATTGCATAATAATGTAAAATCAGAGATGGGAACAAGGCTCACGCACACATACGCATGCTTGCCCTCATGAGCAGACACACAACAGAGTCACGATGAAGAGAGGAAGAAGCCCGCTAGAAACAGACAGCTCCACTCCTTTAGCCGTTACCAAGCTAGACTACCACCGACGCTTTCAAGACAGATTTCATCCCAAACATACCCTAAATGATTTTGACCAATATTTCACTTCAGCAACATTGGTTGGCTGACAGTCATTTCTGTCTAAATCAACAACTATACCTGCTAGGTATGTGTGTAATCGTGACTGTTCAGGCTATTAGGTGACGCACAGTATTTCAACTATGTCACTTCTTTGACACATTGCAATGAGACCATATTAGCATGGCGCGAATAAATCTAAAAGAGGGAAAAACACATTTCAAAATCACATTGTACCTACCAAATTTCATAACATAAAGCAAAGCAAGCCTTCCCTTTTAATCTCCCTGTCCCCAATCCCCCATTGCTCTGTTTCAGGCCCCAGTTCTACTCCTTTGCCCCTGTCCCCCTGTCCTCCGCCTCCTTTGCCCCCGTCCCCC
>JACXGI010010647.1:0-27082 GCA_016801175.1 Esox masquinongy
CCCCCCCCCCCCCCCCCGTGTTAATGTGTTGCAGGAATGGAGGTGGCCGCAGTGGGATGTTCTGTGCAATTAGCATCGTCTGTGAGATGATCAAGCGGCAGAATGTGGTGGACGTGTTCCACGCTGTCAAGAGCCTGAGAAACAGCAAGCCAAACATGGTGGACAGCCCGGTAAGACAGGCCAGCAGGCTCAGAGCCATGTGCTAACATGTTTCTGAAACGGTTAACCCTAACCCTAATCTAACTCCACGTTTATCCGACTGAGTTTCCTCAATGTGGCTGACCCGCTAGGTAGTGCAAATGTGTTTTCCATAAAGAAATGGATTACACCAGGGTCAACATTTCGAAAGGGTTTGATTTGTATTTAATTGTGATTTTGTTGGTGCTTGATATGGGTAGTCACAGGAAAATAAGTATGTTGGCCCAATAAGACTATAACTCCACCCAGCAAAACATCAGCATTATGCATACTATTATTAATGTTATTTTATTTTAGGATTTAGGATCTCTTATCGAAAAGAGCCCTGCATAACAAACAACACATGATAAAAATAGTACAACATTACAAAATCAAAGATAAATGAAACACAGTACAGTAAAGGACATCAATGCTCCCAGAAAAAATTCCTCCATAAATGAGATACAAATTGTGGGAGTGATATACGAAAATCAACACGGAATGTTGTGTTCTTTTTCATTTTTTACACATGGACACCACTTGTTTCTTTGTCATGTCTAGCTGCCAAGTCTGTTAGTTCTTTAGTCAACTTCTTTATAATTTATAACCATGCAAAACATTCCTGAAGAATGAAATAGATTAACAGCTGTGTCAATGTGTATAGAAGTGGAATGAGCGGTGATATAGGCAAGTCTGGTTCTTTAGGTCTTTCCAGAAGTAGGAGAGGGTCCTGAGATGAGGATGCAATGAATTTTGAACATGTAACACCTTTGCAGTGTTTATATGAGAACCACAAAAAAAGAGCTGAAATAAAATTTTTGGAAGTATTGGCCTTTTAACTGTGATGTTGTACTGTATTGTACATTTACTAAAACCAGTGGTGCCGATACAGAGCCCTATATTGGGTTACAACACTTGAGTGTTCTGCAACTGTTCCATTCCAAAGTAACTCTTATGGCATTCACTGGTACCATGTCATTAGCACGTTTGCATTGTTTGTCCTCTTTGCTTTGCTAAAGAACTAGTAACCAACTTTAGCTAAATCAGTTATGTCCAACCAGCAACTGGAATGACAATGGCTAGCTCCATTTTTGTGTGTTCTAGCTTTTCCGCTGGCATTTACGTGAATGTATCCGTATCAATATTAAATACGTTGGTGCGTGATTTTGCCAAGCTCAGAAAAATGCTGCCTCCTCTACACAGTGCCCATTGTTACTGTATGGTTGGATATAGCCAAGGGAGTTTGCATATCAAATGTGAAATCAATCTTTCATGTTCAGACAGACACACTGCCTGGCTTAAATTAACCCGTGGAGTACCAAACTAAATGCTAGCCTAGAAACAAACAAATTGGAAAAGAACAAGCTTATTTGTCACTCGACTAATTCTCTTCATTCTTTCCTGCACCTGCTTAATAATAATGTGCCCTCATAAGTAAACTTGCATATCAAACAAGACATGAACATCAAACTGCTTTTATGGATAATTATTGAATAAGACATTCATTTCTGTGCTTTTATATCATGATAAAGTTACTATTTACTATATTTTAATCCCATATATTATAATTTCATACATTGTAATGTTGTATATTATTTGGGAGATATTTTGCAAAACATAGAGAATTGCAGAATATTACCAATTTACAGTGCAGTTCTAAAACCTAAAAGAAATTATCGAAGAGAAATAACAATTCTATTGTGAAATCAATGCACAATAGAATTGTTAAATATTTGTGTTTATAATATAACTACAAACAAATGTATGGTACATAAAGAAAGTATGTGTTATATGTCTAGGGATTTTTGCTAAATTAAAAGTTTGAGAAAACATTTAAACAGGGGTTTTGATTCAACCCATTAATTATATTGAATGTATATTAATTTCTCCTTTTTATATGTTAATTCTTTCATTTGGATATGATTCACATATTATGACGGATGACTCCAAACAGTTTAACAGAATAACACGAAATGTTCACTGCTAACCTAGTTTATAGATACTGTTGACCCTATATACAATTGTAGCATGAGCCTAAGCCACTACTAATTTCTAGGGATATTAAGACTACCGAAACACCACACGTTCGATTTGTGTAGCAGATTGTGTGAATACATTGTAATTGATTGACATTGTAAGTGATATTGTCAAAAATATAAAACAATAATAATGTTCTGCACAGACAAGAGTACCAGTGAGACCAATGTTTAGTTTATGAAATGTATTGTTGTGGGTAAACATGAAAGACGCCACATCCTTTACTGAGAAATTCACATCTATGCATTAGTGTCTGTCTGCAGCTTTGTGTCAAATTCACTACCAAAATGTACTGCCAGAGAATAGCTAGAAATTCACTTATTTAAAGGGACGCTGTATAGAATCTTGCCTCTAACGTTTACAAGACTGAATTTAAGCAATAACATGACTTGTCTCTTCCCTTACCGAACACGACTGGAGTTTTATTATCTAGTCCAGGGTGGTAAAGGGTGGGCTTCTGTATAGTACTGTGACTGTCTATAGTGAGCATTAGGGGTCTACAAGTGAATGCAAACCGATAGACGGGCTGGCGAGAAAGTTTCATTGAGGAATATCTCAGGCACAAACAAAAACAATTATTAGCTCAAAACATTAACTGCAAATGTCTTCTGGTCATTTATGTTTCTATTTTTGCCAGTAGTAATTCTTAATTCTGTGATCAAACCTCTGGTTGTCATGTTGTTTGCATGTTCATCGGCCTTTGTACTGTAGTATGTGGATCATGTTTAGCACCTCAGGGGTTCACACTTGGCCTGTTTTCCTCTAAACAGGAGCAGTACCGCTTCTGCTATGACCTTGCTCTGGAGTTCATCGAGACGTCTTAACCGAGAAGACGCAGTGAAACACAACTTTGGATGTTCTCAGCCATTCCACTTCCCATTACTCCTTTGGAGGCAGTCGTCATTGACTAAGCCCATACAGACTGCTATAAATGGTTTTGGATTTTTTGAAAACTCTTTAATGTTTCTAACTGTACGATGTGAGTGGTTTGTAAATGTCTCCATTTTACAGTACTTCGCAGTGTCCAGTGCCACAGAAACAAGGCCTCCAGGTCTCATTTGCTTCAATGTCTTTTGCAGATTTAGTTGTTTTTATGTACAGCCATTGTAAAAACGGTAACACGAAGGCCAAGGTGTTGCATGCAAAAAGAGTCATTTTTTTCTATATTAGCGGCATTATTGTCAATGAACAATATATATATATATATATATATATCTATATATAGAAGTCAATCACAAATATGGAAGAAAAAACACTGCACTCTATACATGAATATAAGTGCTAACATGTGACATGGCTTGGTAATGTTTGTATCGTGCACTGATGGCTGGCTCATTTTGTTTTTATTCTGAAGCAAATCTTAATCATAAGCCAAAGACTTATGTAAATATGTCTATATGGATAAAGCACATTGTTTGTATTTATTGTTTATTTGCATTCCTTTTTGAAGGCTAAAAACAATCATCTTCATTCCATGTTTACTTATTACTTTAAACCGTAAACATTTAATGTAGTTTTTAAGTATTATGATACATTTGAGTAGAAGTACCTTGTTTTGAAATGTTTCTTATCCTCGATGTGATCTGACCGTGGATTATTTGTGAAAAAATGCTTGTGAATTCTGCCCATGCAGATAGAATATCAGAAGGTCAAGTGTTGACCATAAAAGAGTTCTATTTTTTTCTGATGATCTGTCAGCTTGTATTGGTAATTTAGAAAAACTAAAGGAACACAGTGGGGAAAAAAAATTATATTCAGTATTAGATACAGCTTATTAGGATGTAAGCCCACCCGGCGGAGACTATTGTACGGCCAGCCATACTGACGTGGGACATGAGTGGACTTCCTGGAGAAAAGGAAAAAAGTCATTATCATGTGGACTTTAGTCATGTTTCATATCTTTTTTTTTTGTCTGTAACTGTTGGCTTATTGGCTGTAATAAAAAATAAAAAAAATATTTGAATAAAATGTCATTGTGTAACATCATTACTGTTATCACAGGTGTGACATGCTATTTAGTGTAGTCAAATGCATGATATGACCACAACCTTTTAGACAGTGATCAGGTGAGTGAGCAAATCCTCACGTTTACCCAAGTGATTTTCTGGTTAATCAAGCGGGAGAAAATGTGTGAGAAAAAGCGGAATTCCTAGCCTCAAATGTCTATAATGAAGGCTTGAATCAATCTTCAACTCTCCTGAATCTGTTGGAAGTTGTTTTGATATGACAGGGCTGTATCTACAAGTCGATATGATGATAAAAAGGAGGAAGGGAAATTAAACATAAATACAACTTTTCACTTGAATATTTCATTTAGATTAATTGATATTACGTCTGGATACTGTTCCTTTTCCCTTTTTTTGCCTGTCAAATACAGTGTTTTTTTTAAATATGTAATTTTTTTGTTGCATTTTTCTTAGGCTGGATTCCAAGTATTATAACCTAGCTAGTGAGTTGTGGTTAGATGCTGTCTCTGGTTTCCGGAGGCAGATTGACGCTCCTTTAACTTCTGCTGTTGCAGTAATGACTCATAGGTGACAGCTCCTTCTCTTTGTCACTGAGGTACATTGTTTATTGTGAACAAGTATGCTGTTAACAGCTGGCCTAGATACTAAAAAATAAGCCCTGGTACTCAATTTACCTGGCACTAACAAACCTCTTGTTAACCTTTTTACTTACCCATGGAAATGGTGGCATCTTTCTAGATTTCCTTCAGTGTACAATTTTGGAAAGGATGGCTATGACTCTGGATAAGTTTACCTGCTCGCTGGATGCAAAGTCTCTCCCTCGAGTGGTGCAGATACAATCTGGATATTATTTCCAAGGTAAGACTGAATACACTATTAGGCCTTCAGTCTTTTCTCACTGGACTGAAATGTATGGAGAGCCCATGGCTAAGTATTTAATAATTAAACTGAGAATCAGATTACTACAAAGAAGCGAATTTTAACATAATTCATTTATAATATTTTTTTCAATGTTCAGTATGGCCTTAACGAGACAAACAAGATTATTAAAATATCTGATACAAATGACCGTGGTGATTTAATTTGTATTTAATTTTTATTTATCAAAGATAACCTTGTTGATCTTGTTGCATAACTCGTTGCATAAGTTCTTTATACTCTGGATACCCTGCTCATTCCTGATTGATTTAAGATTTTGGATACATCTGATAAATCGGATTGACCAAATCGCCAGACACATTTTTCAAGAATTACAGTTTTTATTTTGAATATTGTTTAAAATCACAGGTTATTGCAAAGACTGAATAAATAAATCAATAATAAATAAATGTTAATTAAAAAAAAAAAACCTGCCAGACAAGCACTGTTCCGACTTTTTAAAAATCCAAGAGATTGTAAGTCTTAACCTGATCTCTGCATTTCATTAATAAACCCTTCAATATTATCAATAATAACAGCTAATAATACATCAGTTATTTATACTTCTTTAATATAGTTATTACATTGTTACCAACCATTACTTGTGTTCTTTGTCAGATCCTTAACCTCACTTAGTATTTTGAATTCAGTGCCACAAGAATGGATCCTTTGAAATGCCTTTCTACCAGGTTCTGTGTATGATCTATTTGGAAGAGAGTGGAGTTTCTCCTACGGAGAGCTCCTGAAGATCATTGGGATCAGTGTCACCAGACTCACTGCGGAGCTTCAGTCTGAGGGATC
Organism: Esox masquinongy; assembly: GCA_016801175.1. Classification (NCBI taxonomy): domain Eukaryota; kingdom Metazoa; phylum Chordata; class Actinopteri; order Esociformes; family Esocidae; genus Esox; species Esox masquinongy. Next base: position 5,901 of record JACXGI010010647.1, read on the forward strand.
CAAAACTACGACAGTGGATCTATCTCTTGACTACCCAGGTGGGCCTAAAAACATCTTAACTAGGCCTTGAAAATGAAATCGAAAGTCACGGGTCAAATGTGTACCGTAATAATACTTGTCATATACTGTAGGTATAGCTACAACCCCTGCTACCAAAAAAAAAACATTAAATGTAAATAAAAACAGAATGCAATGATGTGCAAATCATTTAATCCCTATATTTAATTGAAAATAGTACAAAGACAACATATCATATGTTGAAACTGAGAATTGTTATTGTTTTTGGAAAAATATAAGCCCATTTTGAATTTGATACCAGCAATGCGTTTAAAAACAGTTGGGAAACGGTCGTGTTTTCCACTGTGTTGCATCACCTCTTCTTTTAACAGCGCACTGTAAGCGTTTGGGAACTGAGGAGACCAACTGCTGTAGCTCTGAATGTAAAATGTTTTCCCATTATTGCTTGATATAGGATATCAGCTGCTCAACAGTTCGGGGTCTCCTTTATCGTCTTTTTTGTTTCATAATGCGGCAGATGTTTTCAGTGGGTGACAGGACTGGACTGCAGGCAGGGCCGTTTAGCACCCGGACTCTTGTACTACAGAGCCATGCTGTTGTAGTACGTGCAGAATGTGGATTGGCATTGTCTTGCTGAAATAAGCAAGACGGCAGCATCTGTTGCTCCAAAACCTGTACATATTGTTCAGTATTAATGGTGCCTTCACAGATGTGCAAGTCATCCATGCCATGTGCACTAATGCACCCCCATACCATCATGGATGCTGGCTTTTGAACTATGCGTTGATAACAAGCCGGATGGTCCGTCTCCTCTGTAGTCCGGAGGACGTGACATCCATGATTCCCCAAAATAGTTTAACATTTTGATTGGTCAGACCACAGGACAGTTTTCCACTTCGCCTCAGTCCATCTTAAATGAGCTCGGGCCCAGAGAAGACAGCAGCATTTCTGGATCTGGTTTTTGTATGGTTTCTTCTTTGCATGGCAGAGTTTTAACTTGCATTTATGGATGCAGCAACATCTGTCTGTGTTCACAGACAATGGTTTTCGGAATTCTTCCTGAGCCCATGCAATGATTTCCACTACAGAATTGCGTCTGTTTTTAATGCAGTGCCACCTGAGGGCTTGAAGATCACAGCCATCCAATATTGGCCGTATCATATAATCCCTTTCCTACAGAGATTTCTCTGGATTCTCTGAATCTTTTAATGATATTTGATATTTTAATGATATATGCACCGTAGATGATGAGATTCCCAAACTCTTTGCAATTTTACATTGAGAAACATTATTCTTAAATTGTTGCAATATTTGCCCGCGCAGTCTTTCATAGAGTGGCGAATCCCTCCCCGTCTTCTGAAAGACTCATCCCCTCCGGGATGTTCTTTTTATACCCAATCATGTTACTGACCTGTCGCCAATTAACCTAATTAGTTGTGAGATGTACCACCAGGTTTTGTTTTATTAAAATTACACAACTTTGTGCCAGCTTTTTTGAAACGTGTTGCTGGCATCAAATTCAAAATGGGCAAATCTTTTTCAACAAACTGTAACATTTCTCAGTTTCAACATTTGACATGTTGTCTTTGTACTATTTTCTATTGAATAAAGGGTTTAAATGATTTGCACATCATTGCATTTTATTTTTATTTATTTTTGTATTTACATTTTACCCAGCAGGGTTGTATTCAGATTTGAATAATAATTGGCCTTTACCATGTATTACAGCTAAGCACAATTATTGAAACAATGTGTTTTTTAAAAACTGTTAGGCACACAAATGTTGTTTTTTTCACATTTGCATGTAATGTAAGACTTTTCATCATACTAGTGAACATGAGCTAGGTGCAGTGACTTACATTTTTTGTACATTCTTTCAAACTGTGCAGTTTTTACTGTGATGCAGTGGTTCTGCCTATGGTATATTTTCAGGTCTTTTTAGGATTGTTGCCGACAAGAGGCCCTACACCAGTATACAGGAGATTGTTGACTTAGTGCGTATAAGCCCTGAGCGCCTGGGACAGCCTGAGTTCTGTTCCCCCATGGATCTGCAGCTGACAGAGGGAACCATCCAGGCCAGGGAGAGCTTCAGACTTACAGCACTGAGGACGGAACACGGAGACAGCCATGTTGAATGTGAGGTTATGAGAAAAGACTCCAGGCACACCTTCACTTTGAAGCTTTCACAACCTGGGGAGTTCTATGAGTGTGACGACGACCAGTTCTACACCCTCAAGGAGCTGGTGGAATGGAAAATGCCCAAAGGAAGGAGAAGGACGGTGACTTGGGCCAAATCTTTCCCATCTAAGGAGAAATGTGTTTGTGAGCTGCCCGAGGGTTACAGTGGAGAGTTGGTTCTTACACCTGTCTACGAACTGCAGACTGTGTCCAAGTGTGAGTCACGAGTAACAATATTTTCAATTTACATCAAACTTAGGTGGAATTCAAAAGGCTTTAATTGACAGATAAAAAGGCAAACATTGATGCTCTGAATTTGCATGTCATATGTATTTTTTTTCTCATCTTCTTTTCTTCTTTTTGAGTTAAAGGGATCCCACTAAAACAGTGACAACCTATAAACATAAAAGCTATGCCGGTCTTTTAAAAGCACAGACATATAAATATTGTGTTTTTACCCAAAGTCCTTACGCTATTAAGTAAATTATGATGCATTTTTACTTCTTAGTTATAGATTTAAAGTAGCACTTAAACATCTGTTGAAATGCTACTTGAAGAGAAAACTAACAAAAATGTCCTGTTCGCTAAAATTCTACACAGTTCACTACATTTCTGTTCAAGTAAAAAAAAAACAAGCACTGAATAGTGTAGGAAACCATTCTCCTATACAACATTTTTTAATATCTAAAAATATAGATTTTACAGCTTTTGTAAGCTGGCTAACCAAAAGTGAAAGAGAATGGAGAAGTGTTTTGAATAAGCTGTTCCTGTAACTCAGCTAATGTCCACAAGGTACATACTTTAACATATATACATACAGCTCCGGAAAAAATTAAGAGACCACTGCACCTTTTTCTTTCCTTTCCAAAAAAGTTGAAAAGGAAAGTTTTGAGTGGTCTCTTAAATTTAACCCTTCTGTTCTTCACTCAAAACCTTCCTTTTTGACTTTTTTGGAAAGGAAAGAAAAAGGTGCAGTGGTCTATAAATTTTTTCCAGAGCTGTATATACTTTTACATATATATGTATATACTGTACACACAGTGTATATACAGTCCAAATCCAGAAGTATTTGGACGATGACACATTTTTATTTGTTTTCCGTCTCTTCATTCAAGTACTTTCAATTTTAAATTATACATATAATTGGAGGGTTTCTAAAGTGGGACCTCTTGCCTGCAGTCTTGTCTTCAGTATGTTAAAGGTATGCTCAATTAGATTCAGAACAGGTGATTCACCATTTCACAGTGGAGTGCTATGCCATTTAATTTTTCTTCTCACTTTTTTCTTGCTATCACTCTAATACATGTCAGTGTTTTTCATATACTGTATCTCCACAGCATACTTTTCTAGAACTCAGCAGGCTCTTTTAGGTACTTTTTAGGCCATTATATTTTTGACACTAACTGGTGATTTTACACCTTGCGGTGAAGACTTCTGCAAATGGTAGAGGCTGAAACATCCACGTCTTCCTTCTAGAGTGTTTCTGATCTGTCCAAGAGTGTTTTTTTTCTTCATTATGGGCTACCAGGTTGTTTGTCATAGCCAAATTTACCAGTGCTTTATTTTTTCTTCTTTATGTACCAAACAGTTGATTTTGGCAATCCTAATTTTATCACTATTATTTGAGTTACTCTGATTGATCTGCCTTATGATGGCCAGCTTGACTTGAACTGAAATATCTTTGGTGTTCAAGCTGTTGACACCAGCAACAGACTCCAAATGCAATACCTAAAATCAAGACTAGACATTGGCACCTCTCTTGCAAATGCTTTAAAGTATAAACAAACCTACCTGTCAAATCAGAAACAGCTGTGTCCAAATACACACAACACTAAAATGGGGGGAGTATCTACAAAATGTGTTGCAATTCTTAAATGGTTCACCTGATATTGATGGGCATCCACTGGAATTAAAGCTGACAGTCTGTACTTAAACCCTACAGTCAATGCACAGTACAGTGTCATCAGCATAAACATTTAAATAGTTTTATATTTATATTTTTTAAAGTAACAAATATAGATTAAAACTCGTCCGTAATAATACTGTGGGATCTATTGCTGAGGTAATTTTGAAATGTATTTTCTATTTGTAATTAATTTTGAACATTTTATAAATGTTATATCTCACTTTGACATTCTAGACTTGTTTGTGTTGATCAGTGTTATAGACCTAAATGTTGTAACACAATAAAATAAGCCAAAGTCCGGGGTGGAATACTTTTCAGAGCCATTGCATTCATTCTCTGCTCAAAAGCACTGACTATACTTATTCCAGACATGTATCCCAATTTCTTTGGGATTCATAATGCTACACAACACCAGACAAAAATATACACAAGAAAATCATTGGGGAGTTGCCAAATCTACTGAGTATAAATACGCAGAAAATAAGGGACAATTTTTTTCTTTTCCAATAATGTCTTTCCCCTTTAAAAATAGTTAGCATTTGCGTGCTTTTGTATGGTGGAAATCTTTCAAATGACTCTGATAAGTACCTTGCCAACTTCCTTGCAGTTCACAAAAGAGCTAACAACTACGCACTGTCACTTCAACACTCACATTCCACTAACTAGTATACACTAACCAACTTGCACAGTTTTGGAATGGAAACTATGTTATGTTAGAAATGTTGAAATGTTGAAACATCCAACCATCCTAAATCCATCAAGGCATTTGTCATGGCTTAAATCTCCTCAACCTTGGTCTCACTAGAATGTTCTCCAGGAAACACTTAAAAATGATTGTGTCCAAAACTTAACAAGCTTTTTCTCATTGGCTAACCATATCAAAGAACCAAGAAATTAGAAGTCAATATTAAATATAAACAATAAAAAAATTCAAATTTGACTCTGAATTTATTAACATTTATTTGCAGCATTCACATGAATGAAATGCTTAACAGAAATGATCACGTTTTTGTTCACAGTTGGGAAGAATGTGGTTTTCATCCCGTCAACCCTTGACGTTGAGGTCTTGGACGTAACAGAGGAATGTGATGGTGCCTGTTTCATGCAGCCCTTGTCCCTCCATGATGTCTTTGCCAAGCCAAGCGAAGTGTTTCCCCTCAGAGCTGAGGTCATAGTGCCACCAGCACAAACCCAGCAGGAATTGGCCTTCCTGGCTTCCTCTAAACAAATCATTGTCCACGGTGCTTACCAGGCCAAGAGGATCCTGGCCTCTGAACTACGCAGTGAGGCCCAACGACGCTTCCTCATCCCAATGTCCTACAACGGCCGGTTAAAGCGCAGACCCCGCACATTTCCTACGGCGTATGACCTGGAGGTGGCCAAGAGTGACATGGAGCAGCTGCATGTGGTTGCCACCAGGGCCTTTGAGACCCACTATGAGGGGCTGTCCTCTGTATCCATGGGAGACCAGTTTATGGTCCACCAGAGGGAGACCAGTGAGGTTATCTATGGAGGCAAGAGAAAGACAGTGGAGGCCCTGGCCTGTAAGAAGATGGTGGGCAAGACCTACGAGGCCGTACTGATCCCTATGTGTCTAGACGGGGGCTTCGTCGAGGTGATCCACGACAAGAAGCAGTACACCTTCCCAGAGGTCTGCCAAAGATTCTCCCTGCCCTTCAATGTCAAGGTGTCTATGAGGGACCTTTCAGTAAATTATGATGTCCTGGCTGCAGCAACGGGGCTGCAGTTGGAGGAAGAGATTACTGACCCCTACCTCCTGGTTTCCAACCTGGACCTGTCCCAGTGCTGGGAGGTGCCGGTAAACCGCACCAACATGACTCTGCAGCTCCTGTACAGGTGGACTGGCCCGGAGCCACCCCAGGGCCAGGCCTTCCGGTCTGTAGTAGAGGAGATAGGAGAGGACTGCTACTTCATCCTGAGGAGGTACGTCAACGCCAGCGTGCTGCCTCCCCCTCGACCCCCCAAGAGACCACAACCGCTCTCAGAAGATATGGCGAAACTACAGCCTCCCAGACCAAAGAAGCCCGACACCCCCTCTCTGAAGGTAAATCGATCATCCATTATAGCATGTCATGCCCTAAATAATTAAAGACGAAAACAGCAATAGCTGTGAGAATTAAATTTAAAGTTAGAGTCAACTGAAGAGCTCTCAAACGGCCCATTGCAACCTAAGTTAATATCTTGGTTGCACCACATCAACAGTGCCTGAATGTTCCACAGATGAACCAATTTGCACAGCCTAACACCAACCAGGTTGGTTGGAGGGATGTCAGACAGGGTTGAATTGGCTCATCATGCTATAGTGACTCATTTTGACTTTTCGGTCACCTGCAAGCCCAACTGTGGCCTGGTGGGGTTTTTTTGGAAGACACGTACCAATCTTCAACCCTCCCGAGCCTGCTGGGAGTTGCTGTGAGGAGCCAAAGCCATACTCACACAAAAAAATATTTGAGGGAAAATTAAGTTATATTCATTGATTATGTTACTAATGAATTGTGCGTGGTCTGTGTTATTCTGTTAAAGAGCCCGGATACAGCCATACCAGCCATGCCTAAACCGAGCTCCTCCATCTCAGGTGATCAGAAAACCTCTCTACCAAGAAAGGAAACATTCAACACCAGGCTGGTCACAGTTCCTGAACTGGGCACAGAAAAAGGTTTGTCTATGTATCTACATATAAATTAATAATCAGCTATCACTACAAATAGTTACATTTAACATGTTAAAAAGATTTAATGTATTTCTCATTGTCAAACTTGAATCATATACCAGGGTGTGTGTGTGTGTGATCTCTCCCCAGACATTGGAACAAAAAGCAGAATTCAGCATCAGACTTCTGAACAGGATAATGATGATGTTGAAATTCATGATTATGAATACATTGATGAGGATGAACTTGACACCATTAGGAGAAAAATGCATGACCAAAGTATTCATAGCACAGACAACAAGAAACTAGGAAAGACATTTTCTTTGCACACTGTAAATCGGGTTTAGAGAATGAATGGTTCTAATAAATACATCAAGTATCTCACCAAAGCATATTTGTGTGAGGATTAATACAAATTAAGACTTGTAATGTAATAATGATATTTCAAGTATGATATATTTATGTAAGCTATTAGGCCCTTTATACTTTTATTTTACCTGTATTTTACCAGGTGCACTGACTAAGAAAACTTATGAACCAATTAATAATAATTTGACAAAGAGGATGTATAATTACTACATTGTGTGTTTTATTCAGAAACATTAAACAATGCATTACAATGAATGGTATCTGAAACTATGATTGTGACAGGTCTTCACTGAGCTAGTTAAGTGTGTAGATCTGAGCAAAATCTTCTTTTTAACCAAAAAGAAATCTTTTCACCATCTTGTGCTCGAAGGGTTGGTTTCAGAACCAGATCCTGTATACCGGAGATCCCAGCCCTTGCCACTCTGGCTGAGTGCCACATCTTCATCAGAGATCCCACTGTCACAAGGAAAACAAAAGTGTGTAATATGTGGGTTCTACTGTTGCTACAGGTTGTCAATAGCAATGCAATTTGTGTATGTAACCACCAGGGGGAGACTACAGATTCCACACTGTTGTCATTCTACCATCTCAGTTACTCTGAAACTAACGTTTCACCCTACTTTTCATACAAAGCAGAGGCAATAGTTTACAGTTTTATAAACCCTTGCTCAACCAGGAAGTTTCTGCAGATACCTACACACCCCAGTTAGCCATGAAATTCACCACTTAAAGTGAATGGTTTTGATGACATGAAGCATATGTTGGCACATAATATAGTATACAATTTTCAGGACTCGGCAGCTGCACTTTTACCCAAACTCCCAGAATATATGTTTATGTTTGGGCTCATGATAATGCTGCGATGTTTATAAACCTGTTTATTTCCTTTTGTTTTCTTTGCTAGTAGCTACTTCATTGAGTACAGTGTACCTACTATTGCTGGGTTATATGTGTGAGGTTCTGCGTGTGTTCTTGAATGTAGCCTGTTCTGTTTGGTTTTCTTCCTTTGTCCTTGAATGTAGCTTGTCCTTTTTTGTTTTCACCTGTTTGTTGTTAGCTCTCGTTAGCACCCTGTTTAGTTTGCCCAGTTCTGTTAGCCCTTTGTCAAGTTATTGTGTGTGTTTTGCCTGCCGTTCTGTCTTTCTGCCTACCTGCCTTGTTCCTGCCAGGTTTTTTTCTGCCTCAGATTCATTATTTATCCTTTTGTTGTCATTTAACTCCACATCTGGTGTCCTGCTTACCCCAAAATGTTACAATATGGTTTTCCCATCTATAACAATCGTAAGAAGCACTACCACATCACTGACACATTCATGACTAAGATGATGGTCGTCTCCAGGATGACCAGTGACAAATTCTGTCCTGCGTATACCAGTGGTGACATAATCTACCCCCAGACTCCGGTCCCTGGCTTTACTGACTGTTCGGCTGTTGTACTGTATGTGTGCAGCAACCTGCCTGAACCTAGGCCGGGAACGCTTATCTCTGTAGTTAGGTAAATCAAGAGGAGATAAAACTATTCGGTGATGCAATATACATAAAGTTGCCCGAAGGCTTTCAAAAAGCCATTGGGAAGCGCTGGTCTCGAGTGATACGAGATGTTTGTTCCTAAAGTCTCTGTAGTACATAGAGCATTGGCTAATGCACATGGTAATCAAAACAGCCTGTTAGACATCTGGCTGTGTTAGGAGCTAATGAGTCCCTTGGTTTGGAAGGTGTGGACAGCATCACTAGCACATCCTGAAGTACAGTTTACCCATGGAGAAAAGGCTCACGGGGACTGACAGGAAAACAGTCCTAATGACTGGGCTATAGTTATAGTCTCTAATTTAACACTTTCTGCATGAGACCATTACATTACTGCCTGAACAACAAACACATATTGGATACATAAAAAATAAAAAAAATAAAAAATATTTCAGAGTATAATGAACATACTAATAATTTTTAGTATAATGAACATAATAATAATTTTTATTTTTTGAACATTCTGTTTAAAGGTGTTCGCAATTATTGATGTACACATTTACAATTACGTAATTTTGATATGAACAGACACATGGCTTTACTAATACCTCATTTCCTACTAAGCCTAAAATCCATCAATGTGACCAAGGCGTGAATCATCTAAAAGGTATCCAAACACACCGTCAAACAGTACTGTACATTTATTTACAGCAGCTGACCTACAGTACAGTAGTGATGATTTTGGTAAAGATCTTCCTCTGGCATTATGTCCACGTATGGTACTATCCACTTACAAGATGTGACTTCATCATGCTTGCTTCCAAACAGCATAGCTAGCTAAAAAAGTAAAATGTCAACACCAAATGTTTAAATTTATAAAACATGCAAGGATGGACATTGCAGTCAAGTTGGCATGTTACATTAATATGGAGAGGGGTGAACTTCTCCCACCTCTCAGAATTCAACAGGAATTGTTAAATAAAGTCTGCATGCGGACAAGAATTGCAAAAACATTTGTCTGTACAAAAGGGGACCATTTTACTTGTGCAAAATGATTGTTGTTTGGAAAACTACAGTATTGTAAATCTACAGTATGTGGAAGCGATAACATACACAGTTAAACAATATAAAGCGTATGGTTTGCCCATGTTTGTCTAATTTCACCTGATAAATCATTCAATAAAATAATTTATGATAAATGCTTCTATGATCCCTCAGATAAAATTCCTAGTAACTTGAAAGTGCCTGGCAAGGACAACTTATTGAAATGGCTGTGTTCTGTTTATCCTACTCCCATATCAGTAAAAACAAATAATCCAGGCCCAAGGTGGATTTGGAGCCCCCATTTAGGTTGAAGTGGAGAAGCTGATGGTACTGTCGGTTATAGCTCTAGTTCGTAATCATCCATTCATCTTCTGTGTAACCTCATGAAGATATCTGGTAGGGGTGCTCTAGGAGTTATTGTAGCAATTTAGGTAACCACAGCTGAATGTGTAACTAAATCTGTGGCTGACTGGACAATGACAGACACAACCATATCTATTAAGTGACTACAAAAATTGCCTTGCAAAAGGATTCAAACCCCTGGCTACAGTAATTATCCCACATTATTGACATACAAAAGGTACATTGAGATTTCATTTCTGTTTGATATTTTATAGTGATATAAATAGTGATATATTTTATAGTGATATAGTGATAGTGATATTAGCTGTATTTTGGGAAATAACCTAAAAGTTATTGTTGCTTGCATAATTATTCCACCCCCTCACATAAATATTCCTAAAAATCACCTTTTGCTGCTTTATGTCTTGGGATAAGTACAGTTAGGTCAGAAAATATTTGGACACTGACACAATTTTCATAATTTTGTCTCTGCACACCACCACACTGGATTTGAAATGAAACAACCAGGATGCAAAAGCAGCGCAGACTTTCAGCTTTAATTCAAGGGGTTGAACAAAAATTTCGTATGAAACGTTTAGAAATTGCAACCATTTTCACACACTGTCCCATTATTTCAGGGGCTCAAATGTAATTGGACAAATGACCACAATCATAAATAAAATTTAAATTTTTAATACCTTGTCGAGAATCCTTTGCAGGCAATGATTGCTTCAAGTCTGGAAAGCTTGGACATCACCAAACGTTAGGTTTCCGTCTTTGTGATGCTTTGCCAGGCCTTTACTGCAGCTGTTTTCAGTTGTTGTTTGTTCATGGGTCTTTCTGCCTGAAGTTTTGTCTTCAGCAAGTGAAATTCATGCTCGATCGGGTTGAGATCAGGTGATTGACTCGGCCATTGCAGAATATTCCTCCCTCTTTGTCTTAAAAAACTCCTGGGTTGCTTTCGCAGTATGTTTTGGGTCATTGTCCATCTGTAAAGTGAAGCGCCGCCCAATCAACTTTGCTGAATTTGGCTGAATCTGAGAAGACAATATATCCCTATACACTTCAGAATTCAGCTGGCTGCTTTTGTCTTCTCTCACATCATCAATAAACACTAGTGACCCAGTGCCATTGGAAGCCATGCATGCCCATGCCATCACATTGCCTCCACCATGTTTTACAGATGATGTGGTATGCTTTGGATCATGAGCCGTTCCAAGCCTTCACCATACTTTTTTCTTCCCATCATTCTGGTACAGGTTGATCTTAGTTTCATCTGTCCAAAGAATGCTGTTCCAGAACTGGGCTGGCTTTTTTAGATGTTTTTGGCTAAGTCTAATCTGGCCTTTCTATTCTTGAGGCTTATGAATGGTTTGCACCTTGTGATGAACCCTCTGTATTTGCTCTAGTGAAGTCTTCTCTTTATGGTACTATAGACTGGGATAATGATATGCCTACCTCCTGGAGAGTGTTCTTCATTGGATGTTGTGAAGAGGTTTTTCCTTACCATGGAAACGATCCTACGATCATCCACCACTGCTGTCTTCCGTGGACGTCCAGGTCTTTTTGTGTTGCAGAGCTCACCAGTGCATTCTTTTTTCCTCAGAATGTACCAAATTGTAGATTTGGCCACTCCTATTGTTCCTGCTATCTCTCTGATGGATGTGTTTTTTGCAGCCTGTTTCACTTGCATTGAAAGCTCCTTTGACTGCATGTTGTGGGTTCACAGCAACGGTTCCAAATGCGAATGCCACACCTTCTTCTTCTCTTAAATTAATGGCTGGTCGCATCCACTGAAGGTGCATATACCGCCACCTACTGTACCGGAGTGTGAGGCCGCTCACGGCCTGCCTTTCCTTTACCCTCCCGCTTAGACCTGTAGCCCTGAGAAGTCGACATACAGCCTTAGCCACCACCACACTCCCCTACATCCCACTTCCTACCCTCCCCTCTAACCTTCTCATACAACCTTTCCCTCTCAACATCATAATACTCACAATACATCAACACATGTTCAACTGTTTCCTCCACTCAACACCCATCACACAGCCCTGTTTCATGGGCTTACCTATCACCTTCAATGACGCGTTTAGTCCTGTATGCCCTAACCGTAGTTGACACCACATCACCTCTTCTCTCCTATACCCCATATCCCTCACCTCTACCCTCACTGTCTGCTGCACCCCATAATACCCTCTCCCCTTCCTGCTACCATCCCACTTCCTCTGCCAACAGTCAACACCTACCCCCTTTATCAGCGTTTTAGTTTCCCCCTGTCCTAACGGTACCTGTACACCCACTCTCTCCTTCCTACACGCACTCCTAGCCAATCTATCAGCCCCTTCGTTACCCTCCACACCAACATGAGCCGGTACCCAGCAGAACCGAACCACCACACCCATCCTCTCCAATCCCAAGAACCACACCATCATCTCCATCAACAAGTCACCTCTGTCCGACCTTCCAGTTTGTAAGCTGCCTAACTCCGCTGCTGAGTCGGAACACACCACCACTCTCAAGGGTCTCACCTCCTCCACCCACCTCAACCCGAGAATCATCGCCACCATCTCTGCCGTATATACAGACACCTGGTCTGTCATTCTCTGAGCCAACTGTACATTAAATTCCGGCACATACACCCCACACCAACCCTTCCACTCTCCAGATCCTTCGACCCATCTGTATATATCTGGAGAAATGTGTAGTACCCCTCACCAACATACCTTTCCACACATCGACCCATGCACCCCTCATCCCACTCCTTCCTTCCCTCTAACAAACTGACATCCACCCCTGGCTTTGGAAACAACCAATGTGGAACATTACCCAGTGCGACTGTAGGCCCCACTTCACTCTCACTTAATCCATACTCCTCCACCAACTTTCCAATCACCCACCCAAACACCTTTACCTTGCCCACTTCCCTTTCCCAGCAGTCAGCCACAGCCTTGAATGCTGGATGCCCCTTCACGCTCCCCTTTAATCTGACCCAGTACACCAGTGCCAGTTTATCTCGCCTCAGGTCCAGCAGCATCTCCCCAACTTCCACTTGCAAGGCCTCAACCGACGTTTTCTTTAACGCACCTACACACAGCCGTAACGCGGTCGCCTGGACCACATCTAAACATTTCAACACGGATTTAGCTGCATACCCACACACAAAACACCCCTAGTCTAAAACTGACCTAATCAGCGTCTGATACATACACACCAGAGTACGTCTATCCGCTCCCCAATCATACCCTACCACTGCCCGCATAAGGTTCATAGCCCTTCGACATCTCACAGCAATATACTGCACATGGGTCGTCCAAGTCAACTTGAACTCATCAAACCATATGCCAAGGTACTTGAATTCTGACACCCGCACCATATAGGCACAACCTCACCCATTCGAATGCCACACCTTGAATCAACTCCAGTCCTTTTACCTGCTAAATTGATGAAGATATTAATGAAGGAATAGCCCACACTTGTCCATGAAACAGCTTTTGAGTCAATTGTCCAATTACTTTTGATCCCTTGAAAAAGAGGGGGCTCCATATTAAAGAGCTGTAAACCCTTCCTCCAATTTGGATGTGAATACCCTCAAATTAAAGACCGCACTTTGAGAGACTGCACTTTAAGACCATATTCATTATTTAACTCTAACTTGAATATAATTTGGCAAACAGAAAAAAATAAAACTTACAAAATAACAAAACTTGTGTCAGTGTCCAATAATTTCCGGACCTAACTGTAGGTATCACTTTGACTCACATTGTTGGAGTGATTTTGGACCATTATACTAAGCAGAATGGCTTCAGGTTGTTCGGGTTGGTTGAAAGACACTTCTGGACCTCAATTTTTAAATAGATCTAAAGGTTCTCAGTGCAATTAAGATCAGGACTTTGAATGGGCCACTGTAGGACACTTACCTTTTGTTCTTGTGCCACTGCTGCGAGATGAATTTCCTCCCAACCCTAATTTTTTTAGTGGACTGAAGCAGGTTCTCTTGCAGTATTTCCCTGCATTTTGCTCCATCCATTCTTTCCTTCATTTTAATTTGATGCCCAGTCCCTGCTGATGAGAAGCAACCCTATAGAACAGGATGCTCCCACCACCATACTTCTCCGTAGGCATAGGCAGAGTTAGGTTTGGGCCTCATGCCTCAAGACACAGCACAACCTCATGCCTAAGGTGGCGCACTTTGAGTTTTGGCCAAAAAGCCCTATTTTGGTTTCATCTGACCACCAAACCTTGTCTCACATCACAGCTGGCTCACTCTCGTGCTTTCAGACAGTACTTTTTGAGTACTTTCTTTCTTGACACCCTCCAATGCAGGCCAGTTTAAAGCAAAGCTCTTGAATTATCGGCACACAATTACTCCACTCCATGCAACTTAACTCTGTAGCTCCTTCAAAGTGATTGCTTGCCTCTTTGTGGCTTGTACAAGTCTCTCATACAAGTCTTCTTCTCTGAGGGCCATCTTCTCTTGGCAGTCCCAGGATGGTGTGGTGAAACTCCCACTTCCTGATTATTGATCCAACCATGTTCACTGGGATATCCCCCCCAAAAAATTATATCTATGCATTTGTACTACTTTATCTCTAACTTATGTACAATGCTCTTTGGTATTAATTTTCCTTCAGATTCAGTGCCTAAAAATTGATCTTTCAAGTGGTGGTCTCATCCACAAACTGTGACAGCCATTTTAATTAGTGATGCACCGATATCGATACCAGTATCGGGACGATACTGGGCTCATGTACTCATAGAAATATGCCGATACCACGTCATGGAAACATTAAGTGGAACTCGATGGTTGTGTCGCCTCTGGCCGCATAAGTATAGAATATAGAACTCAGATTGGTAGAGCGGGACGATGGAGATGTCAGCAGTGACACAAGTAGAGTGCAAGCTCTGCTCTGCTAAACTGTCAAGAGGAAAGGAAAAACACTAATTTAACACAAGAAATTTGGTCAAACATCGTTAGGCACAACACAGCGCAGAGTTCAATGAGTACGCTAATGCTAGCAGCGCAGAACCACAACAACAGCTAACTTTGCAGAACCACAACAACAGCTAACTCCAACACTGGAGAAGTGAAATAAAATGTCCAGAGACAGTCCGCGGGCATAAAATAATGAAAGAGCAGAGCATGAAAAGATTGAAAGAATCGTGTACAGTTTACTATTGCACAAGCATCAGAGCAGAGAAACAACGTCTTGCACGTGTGTTGAACTGTCAGTAAGTGGATGTCACATTCATACAAAGGTAGCCATCGTCTGAGCGACAACTCAAGGTTAGAAGCTAGCTAGCTAACTTTCACAACTCGATAGCTACAATGGATTAGCGTCATGCAGGCAACGTTAGAGATTCGGCGGCAGCAAAAAGACCTCGGGTTTTCGTATTTTGCCTTCAAAATAAATGCCTGCGATGGGTTGTGTGTATTGTTTATATTTTCAAAGGAAAAACTATGTGGGGTCAAATATAAATTAAACAAATTACAATTTAAATAATACATTATATAAAGTAAAGAGTATTATATGGTGGAGCACATTGAGAAATGATTAGAGCTTAAGTTAATGCAGAGAACCTTTCTAATACAAAGAAAAAAAAGTTTTTTTTGGTATTGTTGTTAATCTGCTTTTGCTCATTAGGTTTGTCGAGGGATTGTGTTATAAAACTGAGGCGATTCATGAACAGATTTAAAGAATTATTGATTGAGGGGGAGTAATTAGGTTAGTAGGGAATGATGTTAAATAAGTATTGTCAAATAATGTTAAGTTGACAAGGAAGAGAGACTGATGTAAAGGGATGATGTTATTGCAATACATAAAAAACATGTTTGTAGCATCACATAGAAAAATAACATTTTGTGAGAATTGGAGGTTTGGAGATAGAGTTTCAAGAGGCTGCTACAGTATGATGCTGAGGCTGTGGTGAAAAGTTGTTTTGTGTGTGGCCAGTATGCTAAAGATAAAAGCAGAAACAACTAATTTATCATTGGAAATAAAAAGTTTGTATTCAAAAAATACCTTATTATCTCTATGAAATGTACTGAATGTACTAAGCCCTGAATGTATTGTGATAGCGACGCCTCTGACGCCAAGTTTGAATATTTAGCTATACTAAGCACTCTGTTGACTAACATTTCTTATGAAGTTTACTTCCACCACAAATAGCATCAATGAACTGTATGGCTTTTGCCACTGGCCGTTTTAATAGCTTATTAGCCTGAAATAGGCCTACTAGTATCTTACTACTTGGAAAGGTCATAAGAATTGAGCAATTGCTAGCGAGACTGAAGACGAACTTTACACTGACAAAACTATTTAATTTCATGGCACAACAACGTTTGTTTTCTTTGATTCTTGAATGACATTGATACAATAACTATAGGTGACAATAACTGACTTTTTCGTCTAGTGAAAAGACGAGAGAATCGTGGAAACACCAGAACTCGGTCCACAGCATGTTTGTACGGGACAAAACATTTGTTTTTTTACTGAAAAAAAGCCTACCTATTGCAGCTTTGAGTACTTGGTATCGGTACTTATCGGCAAGTACACAAATATAAGTACTCGTTCTGATAAAGTGGTATTGGTGTATCCCTAACTTTAATAATTCACAGATGGAGGTCAATGACAAGGTAATATTGTCCCTGTTAGGGCAATTCAGCTATATGAGCGAATTGTTCTGGGGTTTGAAGATTTTTGCACTTCATGGATGTCAGACTCTCTCTGCTCAAATTTGTTATCATATATCTGTAAACAGAAATGTTTTAACATGAAAAAAAACAGAAGAGACCTCAGTTAATAAACAGTAGATTTGAATTGTGTAATTCATATTTTGTAAAATCAAATTCTCCAAGTGGCAAGCCTCAAAATGGACTCATCCAGTATATCTATGAGTCTAACAGGCAACTGCCTGACACACCATTCTGCCCCTTGCCCATGGCATTCCACATCAATACGTGTAGCCCGACGCAAGGTGTAGGTTCCAGAGGTTGATGATTGGTTGACTGTAAGGAGGTCCAACTTTCTGGTTCTCTCTCCACCGACTGCGAAAAACCAAAATCACAAAGGAATTATTTTATTTTGCACTTAGTCTGGCATTAAAATGGAAAGTTAATTTACTTTAAAAACATATGAATAGGTATACTTTTTAAAATCGGACAATTATTCTCCCTGGAGGTAAGGGGAGTGGTTATGACTATCTCAGCTTTAGTGCGCTGCTACAGATTTAAAATGGTTAGAGCTGAATTTAATGTCTGATTGGTCAAAGGGATATTGTGATCATCCTTATGGTAATAGACTATAGGTACAAAAGCACAAGATTCAAGTTAAAATGTGTTTTGCACTGGGATCAAAGACAAAAGAATACACAACGGATGTTTCAGAAGTGGCATGGCTAGGTAGGTATGATGTGAGGACCATAAAAATAATTTATACTTGTATAATGCATTGAAAAGAGTAACATATTCATTTGGAATGGCAAAGCATATGCCTGAAATATGTCCTAGGAATACGCAACAGTAAAGTATATTTTATAGCATTTTGAGAAGAAATAACAATATTATAAAAACATGATTACACAAATAATGTTATTATTAAACGAAACATGTAAACTAATGTTTAAATCTGCAGTTATAATGAATGTGACAATAATGTCTTTTTTTTCCTCAGATAAGTTGTTATTAACGACAATAATGGAATCCGGAATCACTCAGAAAAAGGCAAAGATGGTTGAAAATGCACTTGTATGTTTCGAATCAGTGAATGGGTCATGCGAAAGAGCAATCCTTCCTTCAACGATACAAGTATTACTTTACCTCTTCCTCGGTTCGATGTCGGTTCTCACAGTTTGTGGCAACCTCCTTGTAGTCATCCCAGTTATTCACTTCAAGCAGCTTCACACTCCAACCAACTACCTCATCCTCTCTCTGGCTGTGTCAGACCTGCTTTTAGGGATGATTGTGATGCCTCCCAGCATGGTATATTCACTGGAAGGATGCTGGTACTTTGGAGATTTATTCTGTAAAATATATACCAGCACTGATATCATGTTATGCACTGCATCCATTCTAAATTTGTCTTTTATTTCTATTGACCGGTATTTCGCAGTGTGTCGCCCTCTCCTTTATAGGACTAAAATAACTGTGCACGTTGTGGTGACTATGGTCCTGGTCACCTGGAGTGTTTCTGCCCTTGTAGGGTTTGGAATAATATTTCTGGAGCTCAATATTTGGGGCATTGAGGAGTTTTACAATAAATATGTGGCCTGTGAGGGAAGATGTGCTTTATTTCAGAACCAAGTATCGAGCATTGTGTCTTCAGTGATCTCCTTCTACATCCCTGGAGTGGGGATGCTCAGCCTCTACCTAAAGATTTTCCTCGTAGCGCAGAGACAGGTACGCTCACTTCAGGGCACAGCTGAACCGAACTCTGTAGGCAAATCACAGAGGAAGGCCACCAAAACACTTGCTGTCATTATGGGGGTGTTTCTTTCATTCTGGACACCCTTTTTTGTCTGCAACTGCATTGACCCCTTTGTTAGTTACTCTGTTCCACCAAGTTTGTTTGTAACATTTGTATGGATTGGCTATTTGAATTCAACTATTAATCCCATGGTGTATGCATTCTTTTACAGTTGGTTCAGGAGGGCATTAAAAATGATAATTTCTGCAAAAATCTTTCAACCTGACTCTTCAATACTGCAATTGTTTTCAGAATAAAGTATGTCCAAAACCAGTACCCACAAAGTAACTAGTAGTAATTGTGACAATGTGTGCCTTGCTCTCTGTCGTTTTTAACTACATAGTCAAATATGTATAGGACTCATAAGCATTTCCAATCCAGTCAAAACCACATTTGTTGCCGTTATATTAATACGCTTCTATTTGACCATAGGGGAATGCTGCAGCATACCCACAGCAAATCTACCTCAGGCCACTAGTGAGTCACAGGGGACTTTCCACCCTCATATTTAATACATACTGTGTACAGTGAGATCCAAAAGGACCTGGACAGTGACACATTATTTGTTGGTTCATTTCTGCACTCGAACATTCAGGGTTTCAATGTATATAATGAAAGTATTTGGATGAATTCACTTCTGTGTATGAAAGCAGTAACATGTTTTGTAAACTTGAGTAAACACATTGACTCAAATCACTCGTTCTGTTTTGTAACAAGTCTATAACGTAGTACTGAAAGACAACACCACCAAAAACGGCCTGAGATGGCTGTGCCCTGAGCAAAGCACTTAAACATCAGTTCTGCTTTAGGCTCCTTTGGAAAAGTGTCCAATAAATGATTACATTTAAAAACTATAGGTTTGGTACACACTGCAATGTTTGTCAGAATCGTGACAGATATGAAAGGAGAAAAGCCCAACTGAAAGGTTAAAGGAAAATCTTGGATCCCTTGAACAGAAATAATGTCAATAAATGGCATGTACTGTTTTTAGTCTTTTATTCAGAAACATTAAACAATGAATAACAGTGAATTGTGTGTGATGCTCTCATTGGAACAGGTCTTAACTAGCCAGTTGGAGTGTCAATCTGATTTGACCTCAGCAGCTGCGGGTCATCTCTGTAAGAATGGACACAAAGGTGGAGACGGCAAACTTAGGGTTCAGCAGGAGATCCTTTAGGAGCTCCCGGCCCTTCTCCCGGGCCTTGTCAGAGCACATGGCTGAGCGCCACATTTTCATCAGAGATCCCACTGTCACAAGGAAAACAAAAGGAGGTGTGTAATATGAGGATTCAACTGTTACATATATGTAACCACCAGGGGGAGACTACAGATTCCACACTGTTGATTTTCTACCATCTCAATTACACGCTGAAACCTATATTTCACTCTTCATACAACGCAGAGGCAACGGTTTTCTCTTTTAATCTAATTTGGGACATGAAGTAAAAGTGCTCACACAGAATCTTGTTCATTCTGCTCATCCAGTCAAAGATATAGAGGGAGTGGTTCTCCTCAGCACTGAGGTCAGCTATGTTAGGGGGGCTATCCCCCTCCTTAAGCAGCCTGCTGGGCAGAGGGCTCAGGAACAGCACCGAGTTATTCATGCTGGACTGGAAGTATGTCGCTGCCACATAGTCTGCAGAGTTCATCCAGCTGTTGGCAAATGAAACCTCTGGACTGGAATAGGCGCTCATCCTATAAAGTGCAAAGGTTATGTTTGGGCATACAACAAGTGCACATTTGTGAATGCATCCAAGAATAAATTTTAATTTACCTCCTACTGTACGCATTCAGTAAAAAGTGATCGCTTCCAATAAAATATGTTTATTTTGTTATGGTTCAACAATTCAGGAAGACAAAATGTGCACTGAAAAATTGTGATGACTTAAAATATATACACACCTCCATATGTAGTTTTGGACAGTCAGGCTAAATCTTTTATTTGGCTTTGTACTTATTTTGGGTTTGAGATTGTTTCATAGGAAGTAATCTCGGTGAACCCGGAACTAAAGTCTTACGTAGCATGAGAGATTACAAATGACGTAAATCCAAGCAGAATATTCAATTTAGATGATGGCCCAAAATATACATATACCAAAAAGGTAACAACAAAAGTTATTCCTAAACTAAAGATTTACTTTTTTTATTAAAATGATAAAAACCTGTCTGTCTTTGTAGTCACAAGTTTGAACTAGTCTTTGCAAGGAATATGGGACATACTTAAATAATTAGCTTTACTGTCTAAATATGAATCAGTGTTCACTCACTTTTCCTTGCAGCTGGATGAAGCGGTACTCAGAGATTGCTGTTGACCTGCCCAATAAGCTCCCAGAATCTGATCCCTTTTCTCAAAGTCAGAGATCTCTAATGCACTTACGTTTTTCAGGGTCTGGAATGGGAGCAAATTCATTCCCAAGATAAAGAAAAAAATATCATTAAAAAGAGCAACACTTTTTTACCCCAGTTTCTTATCCCCTCCCCAGTTTTGTGATATCCAATTGTACCTACGACCATGTCTCGTCATACCAGCTCCCAACAAGCTTGGAAGAGTTTAAAGATTTTAGTATTTCTTACTCCCAGACCGCCCACCACACATCCAGAAAAACCTGATCAGTGCTTATAAGATAACACTCACTTGATTGACAATCTCAGTTCACATTTTTGCAGACACCCAACTAGACCTGAGGGAGTTTCTAAAGCGTGACTCAAGACCTGAGGGAGTTTC